>JASANE010001871.1:0-14773 GCA_030248225.1 Trileptium ribeirensis
ACATGGAATAGGCCTATTAGTTTGCGGATACCTCGTGTACTTATTGAGAAAAGTCGCAAAAACTGCAGGGGTTGCCCGAAAAATGGGACAAAATGACGTCGTTTTGCCCCATAACTTTTCCATGACAAAAAATTCAAAAATCGGGCTACGTCACTACACCTAAATCAACCATTATCGAGATCCAGGTGCGACAGACACACACAGACAGGACCTCATCAACTCCCCCTCCAAAGCCAAAATTGAAAATTCTCGTTCCACTCGCTCGCGAGTGGAATGAGCAATTACATATTTAGTTATAGCATTGAGTTGGTGATATGTTGACACTGCTGCGTGGGTATTCGTTGCGATTAATTGGCGTAACTATAGGTGCATGCCCCAAATATGGATCTGATTGTCAGCTAATCTTATTGCCTGACTGACAATCTCCTTGGTAAGAACAGAGCTACACCTGCACAACTTGTATGTTTCCTATCCTTTTTTTTGCAAACAGACTACAGCAGGTTTGTCAACAAGCTATTTGCCATTTAACCAAGTTTCAGTATCAGAACCTGTGGCACAGTCACAAAACAAAATGAATAAATGGAATTCAATACTGCATTGGTTAAACTGTTAACTTAAAATCGATGCAATTGATCAGTTCGTCGTCGCGGTGCATTACTTTTGTTTACAGCGACATTATTGTAAAAAAAATCTCGTACTCAAATTTTAATAGCTTCACACCAGTTGGTCCCTCGTTTTATGCTGGGCAACATCTAAACACCTTAATGATTTTATTCCGATACCATGATGTGCAGTATTGTTTGTATTATGACGGAGTTCCAAGTTTGTTTCGCTTTGTTATGAAGCGTGACCATTTGACTCTCTGCTGTGGGCAAAGATCATCGCAGGAGGATTCTCTTCATTTCTATATTTAGGATAAGTTAGGAGTCGTTGAAGCACATATTTCGCAATGTTTGAAGAAGGTGGGTGCATGTTTAGTAGTCGTAATATATATAGAATTTCATAATCGCACCAAACAACGAATTGCTTGACTCGTTGAGCCATACACTATGCGACACGCCTGTTGCACACAAGCTGATGAGTCCGAATGCTTGGCGATTTTTGATGTGTCTGCAAACGTTTTCCCTCCTCAACAAGTTCACTAATTACAATGCAACGCTGTTGATCGCAGTCTTCCATGTCGGTGAAGTGCTGGTGAACCACGAGTATGCTCCATTGCTCACGTTGTGAGCCGAGTATGTTGCACTGTTAATTGACCGTTGGGTCGGTGGCATTGCTTGCATTATTGAAGGCTGTAACCAGGATTTCTACCGCGGATACAATGGAAGCAACGTGTTGCCCCATCCGGTCGAGCAGTGGTCTATCTATATTGTTTGAATAGTTTGCAAAGATACCCCGCGTAGCGATCCTGAGTGAAAATACGATACGAATTAATTACAATGAGAACATGAGATAAAGCTTTTTTGATAATGTTATTCCTAGTGATATGCACGTTAACTGGTTCAAGTCTTTGCAAAACTCGCAATCAAAATAGTCGTGGCCCCCATCACTGTCGCAGTTGACACATTTGGTACCACCATGACTCGATATTGATCGACTCTGCTGAAGAATGTGATACTTTTCAGGAAATTGAGCTAAATATCAAATTTAGTAGAATATTTAGCATTGCTTTCAAAAAACGAGCATCCAAGGCTCTCCTACTTAAAACATAAAATGCTATATGGTTTTAAAAACTGCATAGATCTCGTAGTCCAAACGCCTGTTCAGTCAAATTGCCAATTTGATCGGTTAAAACTCTTCAGGGTGCTTGTGGGGATGGGGATCCCCATGGGGATGGAGATGGGGTGGGATAGGGATTAATTTTGATGTCGTGGGGATCCCCACCCCGCGGTGGGGATTTTTCTACGGTTGTTTGTTATGCTAAATGTGATCGTCTCATGGCAACTGGTTCTGCTGGTCGTCATCTTGCTGCAGCTTGTACTTAACCAAAATAAAGGCGTAGCCAGGGGGCCATTGCCGCCCAACCGACCCGACCTATGAAAATTTTTTCCACCGTTATAACGCTATGCAAAAAATTTTTCGCGCTTCGCGCGGATTTCTTGAGATTCTGTTATTCTAAAATGGCCCAAAATTAACATTTTTGACCTGAAATCCCAAAATCGGACCTGCGGGGCCAATTCTCTCACTTTCATAACCCAAATTTACCAATTTTGCTGATATTGCAGGCCATATAATATCCTCAAGGGGCGTGGCCCCTCAACCCGGAATACTGGCTACGCCTATGAACCAAACTCACTACTGAAAACTGTGAAGAGGGCGGAATCTCTTGTGTGATGATCTCTGCTACGGTCCACGGTGGGCGAACCCACAAACGCCCCATCGCCGTAGGGACCACGCCCGATAGCTGAGCAGAGTACAGCCACGGGCCCCAGTCTCCCTGTCAGATACGAAAACTCTCTGACATTTTGGGAATTACTGGGGACTGGATACTTGCTCTCTAGCTTCAGTGCATGATACAGACCGCTTTCATGCTAATTAAGTCTCATACTAGATACTTTAGCTCTCTAGTATGATGCTGGGTAGTAACTAGCTTATTAGCTTCATTGGCCATAGATGGGTCCTTGCCTGATTGCTAAATTGAAGCGAATACTTAACCCTTTACCTAACACATCTCTCCAGCTTTTTACAAATCCACCAGTTACGTTGCAGAATCCTCATTAGTATCTTCCTCCGTATCTAGAACTCTCCTCTAGCGTAATGTTTCACCTCCTCATTCGTCACATCAATGTCTCTGGTCAGGTGATCTAGCTTCTTGCAATGCTTGATGTATATGAGCGATTGGATAACTTTAGACTTTAGATTTTGCCACAGCTTTGACAGGATCATGCCAGCTTCACCGAACAAACGCTCGATTGCTGCTGAGGACACCGGTATGGAAAGTAGAATTCGAGCACATGATTGCAATATTGGAAATTGACTCGCGAAGAAAGAGAATTCTCATTCGCTACTTGCTTTTCTATGGCTACGGTGAACTCAAGCATTACACCTATGACTCTTAATAAAGCATGAGAACAGTATCATGCAGCAGGAAGCTAGTACCCCAACATCATACTAGAGAGCCAAAGTATCTAGTATGAGACTTAATGAGCATGAGAGCTGTCTGTATCATGTGCTGAAGCTAGAGAGCATGTATCTAGCCGCCAGTAACTCCCAAAATGTCAGAGAGTTTTCGTATCTGACAGGGAAACTGGGGCCCGTGGCTGTACTCTGTTCGGCTATCGGGCGTGGCCCCTATGGCGATGGAGCGTCCGCGGGTTCGCCCACCGTGGACCATAGCAGAGTTTCATTCATTATGCACATGGAATTGCGGTTATTGCTGACAAACTCTTTCATTTCCACCATATTCCCGCCCAGATAGATAGAGGGAGAGAGAACAGAGCGGCCCACTTCAGAAGCTCATACTTCTCCAATCTCTGAATTCAGTGAGTTCTCCACCACATAAGGAGGGAAAATACGTTCTGTAGATTCATGAACTTCATTTAACTTGCACGCACCACGTCGCCATGGTGCACAAAACTCTAGAAATCTCCGCCCTACACCACTTGGTTGATTCCAAATATGTACAATTTTTTTTCAATACCCTGGCTTTCCATTTTAAAAGTCTGACACTACCTCATTGAAAAAGTATAAAAACTCCCACGGGGATCGGCAGGGATCTTAATTCGATTTTGCGGGGATGGGGATCCCCGTGGATTTTGATGGGGATGGAAGTCTCATCCCCACGAGCACCCTGAAACTCTTAATGCAGTTCGACCGGTTTAAACTCCAAACTAGTCGAGTCCAAACTCTAATTCGTGGTTTTGTTCCTGTAATACCGCGATAAACTGAAACCACGGATTAGAATCTGAACAACTCATCAAATGCTGCGCTGCGACCGTTGGGTTAGCAATGTCACTTCGTTTATAAATGATTGGGATACTGGTCTAAGTAAGATTGGGAAATTCAACGGCTTCCTATATACAACTACCAACAAACACAAAAATTGTTCAACAAATTATAACCTGTTTTACGCGAGTAATAATTGCTTTATAAGCATGCAGTAGCCGTATTATAGTTTCTGGTATATAGATCGATTCCATGAAAACTTAAAGGGCCAAAATATATGTAATTTTGGCTTTAAAATATAGGGTTTAGCCGATTAATTCCGAATAAACCGTGGAGCCGTTGCTAAGTCAACGACTGCGTATTTCAACATCGGACACATGTATCGTAAATGCTTATTTCAACTGAACCAACCATTTTCAAGTAATATTTATTAACAATAAAATCATATTAAAATACCACAAAGCACGGGCTTTTCTATGGCAGTGAGGTTCTTGCTTATTTATTTTGCAAGCTTTCTATCTAATGGTATATGTGCTATGAATGTTCTAACCAAATTGTACCAATCAATCTCAAGTTAACAAATCTCAACGCAACCGATAAGGTGTTGGTTCAAAATATGTGGTTTTGCCAATGTTATGGTCTTACAAAGGGCTTATTCGGTTTATATCGCTATTACAGGTAACTTGGTTTATGTCACGGACCTTGCAAAAATTTCAACACTTTATGTCTGCTATTTGCTAGGTTATGGAGGATATAACTTAATCGGAACTGATTTTGGCCCAAAATAAGGGTTTATTTAACAGCTGATAACAAACAAAAGAAGACAAATACCGATAATTTTTTGTACATACCACTATGATCGCATTGAATGGTAGAAAAAATAGAAATTCCGCCAATAGGTCCTCGAGTTATAGGTGTTGCAATAAATATAACGTTTTATTACTGCATTTTGCTGCTTGGCAACAGGATAATCTATTTTAGGAAAAATTTTAGTCAGTAATAAGTGAAAAACTACATTTTGATAAATTTCGGTTGTTTGGTAACTGTTATCTGCGAGAAACTGCCTGTGGTCGATGGCCATTTTCAAGTCATACCCTGCTATGCTTTGATGTCCACATTAATATTTGCCGTAAAGTTCAAAAAGAGATCATAGTTTTATTGCTGAATAAATATCTGCATAAAATTTTAGTCAGTAATAAGTGAAAAACTACATTTTGATAAATTTCTGTTGTTTGGTAACTGTTATCTGCGAGAAACTGCCTGTGGTCGATGGCCATTTTCAAGTCATACCCTGCTATGCTTTGATGTCCACATTAATATTTGCCGTAAAGTTCAAAAAGAGATCATAGTTTTATTGCTGAATAAATATCTGCATAAACCTTGCTACAGTAATAACACGGTCTTTTAATTTAGATAGCACATGCCTCAAGTATGTTTTTATCTATACGATAATTGGTATCATTTCGGGTAAACTCAACGGTAAGATCGTGTTCACATTGCATGCGATCCGATCCAATCCAATCTAATCCATCCATTCACGGTGCATTCGATCCGGCGTCAGTAATGTTTATACATCCGTATACGTGTGTTTGTATAAGCATTCTTCTCACAGCAGATCGCTCGATTTAGTGCGGCAAAATTATGCATGCTGTATTGGATCGCATCGGATGCAATGTAAAATATACGTGCAACTTTATATTGAATTGGATTTGATCTGATCGGATTGGTTCGCACGCAATGCGAATACGCCCTTATAGCAGTATTTATCATTTTATAGACATAATTCTATAGTTATATGTAAGGTACAAGATACCTTTTTTGAAGTATAGTACAGACAGATATATATTACAGTACAATGATATATTATAAAAATACGGAATTATGTCTCCTAATTACTGTTTTTAATGATTGCAATCTTATGTTGTACGAAGTTGTTGCAGTACATCTTGCGTTCTTTCTTTCTTATAATATGAACGTATTGCAGTCTTTCAAAAAAACCGCTCACTTGTCCTCGATTTGAAGAACATTCTGTGTAGTTATTTTGTCTTGTACAATGCTATGTTATTGTATGTTCCTGTATAATAAAACCTACAAATCTACAATATTTGTACAAAATAGTGGTGTCCATATAAGTGTAGATAAATAATTGTCTAGGACAATTATTTGTTCCAGACAATTCGTCCCTTGGACAACTCGTACCCTGAACAATTCATTCCTGGATTGCATTGCCCCTTGGACCACTTATCATCCGCACAATTCTTAAACGAACAACTCCTCAGGTGGACAGACCAGAATGGCAGTCAGTGTTTAGAGCTATAGGTATAGGTTAGCCTCAAACTTAGGCTTAGTCTGGATATGAATTAACTAGAGGACGAATTATCCATATTTCGACTGAGTCTGCTGTTGAAGTACCGCATAAGGTGAAAACTAAGTTTTCTTACGTTGTCAATTGAGTCTCTTGGAAAAACAAAGCTCAAACTCTCGCTGAATAACATAAACATACATTCCCATTTACATAATTGAAGCAGTTTCCGGAAGTTTACATTCACCATCTCTAAGCTGATGTAAATTCTAGATCAAGCAAAAATAGTTTCTCAATAATAGCTATAAAGAATGGTCTGGGCAAACAATTAGACGTAAAGTATCGTGGGTTTGTGGCCACTGCCAGCTGTTTTTTTGCTTCAAATTAAAATTTTTCCTTTACACATGTTCTCCAAAAGCAGGAATGACTGAATATTTATTTGGTCTAAAACTTCCAACAAACAGTTACAATACAAAATTGAATTTGCATTCAATTTATAGAAAATGATAGTGCGTTCAATTTATATTGACAATATCACGTCATAGGTAGCGTTATTTTGAAACGGCTTAAGGGAAACATATCGGACGTGTGTGAATACTACCATTACGGATAGGGATTCGGCGGTTAAGCTATTGATGTCTGTGCCGATAACGATATTGCTATGCCGTGGACTTATCAATCTTATACGCCCATAGGGAGAGACGAGGATTATCCCTTGATGTTTGTACTCCCTCTCTTTCGGGGCATCACCGACCCCCCTCCCCCTAGAGGCAGGTTGATGTTGAATCTGAATCTCTTTTAATGGTGCTGTGGGCGTGCTTAAAATTTGGGCAAACTTAGGGGTAAATACGCAGAAATCTGGGGAAATGGGTAAAATCGGTAGAAAACTGGCAAAATGTAAGAAAAATTTCGAGTCTCAGAAAATTTTACAAATTTATCCTCCTACCGACAAGCTGATCCCCCCACGAAGCACACGGTATCCTCCCTGGGACGTCGGAGCTCGTTCATGTACATTATCAGTATAATATCCACTGTCGTGCCTTTGCTATACCATACTGCATACGTAGAACTGATCTTTGTAAACAAAAGCCCTATATTTTACAGAATAGGGGGAATTTTTGCTGCTGTTTATTAAAAGAGTCAATGTTATGGACTTTTATTCATACTGATTGACGTTCGTGTTAGCTGAAATACCGGATGTATGCGTCATAATAGTATTCGAATCCAAAACTTAAGATAGCTAAGTATTCCATAAACAAGCAACCATGCTATATTGTAGAAAATAATACTAGGAACACTAGAAAATATTTCCAAGCTTAAGAAGTCTGAAGTAGCGTAGAAAATAAATGTCGAGCCTACACACAAGTTGCGCTGCACGCTATTCGGCAGTGAGAGGCTCGCTCAAATATAGAAATGCTCTAAAGGAAAATTCAGTGGGCCTCCTTACGGTAGCCCCTTTGGTCAAAAGAGGGGCGCCCCTCCCCCACCCATGCCCTCTTGTTGCACCGCTACGTTATTTACTGCTGTCATGATGCAAAAAAACTTTAAGAAGCAAATATTGGTAAATCATAGCTACCGTTTTTGGCCTTAGTTGCAGCGTTGTTCAGGAATAAAATGCTAAAATACTGCTAAAACTAGTTATATATCCAATACTTTAAGACAACTTTAAGATGCAAATATTGGTGAACATACCTACCATTTTTTTGCATTTAACACAAATACAATTTATGGTTGTTTTCTTAGTACCACAGTTTCCTTCTAGGGCGGATCCAGGGTGAGGAATCCACCGTGAACGGTGGATAATATGTCGACATTTTTTGAGCTAAAGTTATTTTAAATGATTTTGCCAATTTTACCTTATTTTTGATTAAATTTTGCCAAGCCTTCACTGATTTTTGCCAATTTTCCTGCAATATTTGCCAAAACTTACCGCGCGCTTTCGGTGCGGGTATGGGGATGCGGGAATGGGAGGGAGGTGCGGCACCACTGATACCCACACCTTGAAATCCTGGATCCGCCACTGGTAGCCAACATTTATTCTGTTTCAAGTATGAATATTTCTACATCTAAATCAATAACTCAGTACGCTTGTTCTGAAAGTTGACTTTCTAAGTTTCACAGAACAGTAGGCTGGATATAGTTAGAAAAACTTAACGAAATCTACGTCGTGCCCTTCGTCTTTGACTTTAGCAATTTCTGGGAAATTAGTAAACGATTTCCAAATTTCAATACACATCTGTATCTTGCCTAAATTCCTCAACTAATTTTACTTGATTTTTATTTTTTAAATTTTACCATCATTTTTACTAAATTTCCACTTATTGCAACTTTGCATAAACAATACTATCGCTACAACGACGTAACAAGTTCGATGTTGGACGGCCAGCTGTGAATTCTGCGATATTCATGTGCACGGCTGTGCATCTTAATGCTTTAGGTTTGCTGTCGTTTGGAATAGTCATAACCATGTGCACAAATCACTGAATACACGATAAATTTTATTACAACCTTCCCTTGTAACACAGCTTATATAGTTAAAGCCGTGCATCAAAATGACTTAACGCACGTTTAGCTAAATTAGCTGTATTACAAATCAGTTGTAGCACAGCCGAGAATGCGTCGAGTGATTTGTACCTCATTCAAACTAGTGCTGACGCGCTCGTCTGAGCTCGTTACATCCTTGCGTACAAATCTCTTAACACATGATGGCTGTGCTACAACTATTACTTGTCAAACACACTGGTTCTGAAATTTTAAACCTTCACAAACATACTGAATATCATATATATATTGATAATTCTTCTATTACATTAATTTACTTTGCGCTATTCATCAAATGTATTTTATACGACCAGTCACGCAAGCTCAAGCTTAGTTTTCGCAATACAAAAAAATTTATCACCATTGCTTTCAAGTATAATTCTCCAGTTTTTATATAATAATTTCACAAACAAATGCTATTATCATGCCAAAATTTTGTGCATATAAAAGGCATGATCAATATACAATTTTATAACAACATTTATTATATCTGCTACACTAAAATAATTAAGCTTAAACATATCAATGGGGTTTGCCGACGTATCGCATGTCACTTAGATAGAGCGAAAGGTGTTGAAAATTCAAAGCTTACCAAAACTGCTTTTGGCTTATACAAAATTTAATGATAACAGAGCAATAAGACTCAAATATATCTCAAAAGCACGTACGATTAGTTTCGCTATCGGTTAGACCAAGAGGGCATTAGGGAAGAGCACGACACTTCACTGAACTCATACATTAGCCTGTGATTGATATCGCGGGCGTTTTCGGCCTTACCCACAGTTTCTGGGGGGGGGGGGTAGCTCGGACCCCTTCCCCAGTTTTGGGGGATCGGTCGGACCCCCATTTCTGGGGGGTCGGTTCATAAGCGGCTACGTTTCCACCGACTCCCCCTGCCCAGAAATCGGGTCCGAGACACCCCTCAGAAACTGGGGGGTCGGGGCATCTCGACCCCCAGAAACTGGGGGTCACGCCTAAAACGCCCGCGACATCAAACACGGGCTAATACATGAGTGCAGGAAGTGTCATACCTTCCCTAATGCACCCTTGGTTAGACTAAAAAAGTGTTGAATCTAGACCTCGGACCGCCTCATCTAAACTCCTGGCTGAATGATATTTGACGTGGCCCATCTACACCATAATTCATCGCGATTACATATTAAACGTTAGCTTTATGATTGTCAAATTTTCAGACAACTAATATTCTACTATGAGTAAAATTGGTAAACAAATTCAGATATCTACAGAAATTTTTACATATAAAATATAAAATTTGGCTAATAAATATTACGGTCTTAATAATAAGTTATATATATACTATAATTGCAATCGTTCTGTATTAGTTATATATCTAACAATTTTACATAGCTTACAGCTCGTCTGTGTACTTGTTATGGATTACTGATATTCAATATTTCCTGATATGCCCGGTTTTAATAACAAGTAAGTGACAATATTATTCTTTCTTTCAAGGAATCAATTAATAATTGTAAAACAAACACCAACCAGCAGCGTGAACGACACCAGACAATATAACGAGTGTTGCGTCAGGTGTTAATACCGTTTATTCTGCTTAAAAGATGTGCATTGTATGTCGTCGTTTGAAACATAGCTTAGCATTTTGTGTTTCCAGAATCTTGGGACTTTGGAGAGGGCTTAACTAAACAGCTCATTGTGGTCTATCATCGTCATAAAGTGTGTGACGAAAACATTTCTTTTAGTATCCGCAAGCAAGTCAAAGAAATTCGCCATTTATTTGTTTGTGCGAGGTGTCAAAGCTACTCTTTACCGTATATGCTTTAGGCCACGTAAGTGTAAAAAATGTGTATAATTATATATACCGTCAGAATGATATACAATCAGGGGCGTTGCAAACTCTTCAAAAGTGAAGGAGCCGGTAAAAAGTGGAGAGAGCCGGTCATTGGCGTGCGTTTTGTTACAACTCCATCAGTTAGTTTTTGCCAGTTTGTAAGTAGAAATTTGGAGGGGCTTCCCAGGGCCGCCGCTAGGATGTCAGAGCCCCCCCCCATCAGGCTACGAGGCCCCCCCAGCAGGCTGCGAGCCCAACCCCCTCCAGCAGGCTGTGAGGCCCCCCCAGCAGGCTGCGAGGCCCCTATCACATTTCTTAACTAATGTAATCGTTTTCCAATACACTTACCTTAAGACATTATATTCTAAAAATCTGCAAAGACCGTGTACCCTTAAATTTGAGAGCTGTTCCTTAAATTAAAGATAGTATGCATGGTCATAATTTTATAAACAGTCTTTGCAATATTTTTAAAAGCATCCTCCCTATAGCCTGCTCCTTTGTACGTTTGCGCTTTAGAGCACCACTTTTCAAATACCGTTGACTCATTTCACGAACACATATTTCATATATCAAAATTTAATATTATTATGAATAATTATAACAAAATTACTAATACTAATATTTTATTTTTAACCGTCAAGATTTATCACGTAGATAACCCCGGAATATAACCAGGGGGCCTCAAGGCCTCTCTAGGTTATTTCACACCAAATGCTATACATTAGTTGCATAGACGCTGACCTAAATAAATTTTCGTGTATGTCCGTAAAACAGGCGCCCAGTAAAAACTCTAACTTTGAACCACGGAACGGTTAAACTCATACTCACGATTAGGCTTCTAAACTCTGAGGTTACTTTTGTATATCGTGTACATTTACTTTGCGAAAGGTGCTTGAGGTTGTGCTGCGGCTCCCAACTTTTTCACCTTTTCACCCAGAGGCCATGAGATGAGGCCCCTGTAAGGCGCGAGGCCCCTGCAAGGGGCGAAGCCCCCCCTAGGGGGGGTAGGGGGTACTAACGGCGGCTCTGGGGCTTCCACTCCCTGCCTAGACCTTTTACGACGCCCCTGCATGCAATTGGGCATATTATATGATTGCGATTGCCTAAGATCTTCCTGCTATGTTGTTGTGATACACATGGACTAAACACAATATATTGTTGCAATACCTATAACTCTGGAATCTATTTTAGCAGTCGTAAATTATTATTAAGTGCGGTAACGGGCGCAGCACGGGGGGCGGGGCGACCAGCCCCCTCAGTTTTCGAGAAAAAAGAGGCAGCCGTATCGTGGCCTCCCTAATTTTCCGGTAACGCCATACCCCCAAGTTTGACAGGCGCATTGCACTCCTGGGTGCGACCAAACACTGGCACTCGACTCAAATCTGTTGTCGATATATCGTCCGGTTTTCCGGGAACTACTGAGCTATGTGCTCTCCACGAGAATAGTTTCATTTAGAAGTCGTTTTAATTTGTGAGGTAAAACTAGACCGGCTTTAACATTACCCGATTTAAAGCCAGTCCGTTGAAACTGCCCGTTTGGGAGTAATCTTGATACAACTTAGCTTGGTGCCAAAAATAATTAGTAACTCTGCAATCTCAGCGCACCATCCGGTATGTGATATAAGTGAGCACAAAATTTGTAGAAAAATCTGTAATTATACTGTTTTAAGGGTAAATTAGCAATCCAGCACTTTTACTGTATTTCTCAAGTGTTTTCGTAACTGTGTACACGTAAAGAATGATTAACGCTGTATTCATAGAGCTAGAAACCTTTTATTACCGTTGGGTGTTTTCCCTAGGTGTATGTAGACATTAATTCTGCAACAAAACAAGGATTCCATTTTAAGCTTTATGACAAATATAGCATTATAATATAGCAGGATGGGCATTGTAATATAATATGGGCATTATAATATAGCAGGATGTCGTGAAAATTGCCATCGCTGCCAGGTAGCTACTCGCAGATAACAACTACCAAGCAAAGATTTAGCAAAACGTTGTTTTTCATATATTGTTGAATAAATTTATCCTAAGATATATTATCCTGTATGTAATATACTTTATATAGATCAATGTTTATTAGAACGCCTATAACTCGAGAACTAATTGGCGGAATTGCCTAAGTGTTTTACCACTCAATGAGATCATAGAATGATCTCATTGAAGGCACATGCAAGGAAATTATTTGCTTGCGTCTCCTTTGTTTGCAACCAGGGGTTGGGCAAAACCCTTAGTTCGGCTCAAAATGAGTTCGGATTAAAATGTTATCGCCCATAATCTAGTAATAGACAAACCTGATAAAGCGTTAAAACTTTTCCTACGTACGAACATACATAGCAGATACGCCATTAGATAGAAAGCTTACAACATAAAAAGCAACGTCTCTGCCGGGGAAAAGTACTTTTGGCAAATTTAATGTATATAATTTGTTTTTATCAAATAATACTTAGTAATAGTTGTTTCAGTTACAATAAATATTTACGGTACACGTGTTCTATGTTGAAATACGCATGCAGTTGTTGACTTAGTAGTGATTCCAGCTTTATAGAGATTTTAACCGGCCAAACCCTATTTCCATATAACAAGTCACTTAATTTCCCAGCCTTACTTAGACGAGTATCATAAGAATTTATAAAATAAGTGACGTTGCTGGTGCAACGGTCTCAGCACAGCATTTAGTTTCCGATTTTGTGCATTTATTAACATCATCTGCAGACTATCATCAGTGAGCTAGTACTTTATCTAATATCTGAAAAAAGATAATGAATGCTCGATAATAATGGTAACTTTATTACATACAATAGTGCTGTGTTACTCGGCATGTTTCCTGGCATGTTACTATCATGATATTATACTGTTATCGAAACATTTTTGTACATTTATTCTAATCGTGGTGTATTCGGTTTTTAGGTTCTTTCTGTCTGTCTCTGCCTATTTCTCGCCTTGGCAAACGCTGGCTAGCAAAACTGATGGTAGATTAGCTCTATCTATTATATTATTATTGCGGGTTGGTTTATATTGTATATATTGTATTATGTAAACAATCGATGTTGAATTATACGGACAATGTTTCCGTATCTGTGCTAAAAATTGGCAATTACCACGAGATGTTTATTCAAAAAGAATTTTTGGTGCTACTTGAGAATTCTTTTGGAAATTTTTATGCTTTAATAGGTCTCATGTATGCTTACGTAAACGAGTTATCGTCATAATCGCGAAATTTAGTGCTTGAAAAAAGCTATTGTAATTATTTTGTTAAGCCAGGCCTCGAATAAACGTCTGTCGAGCCATTTTTGTTGAAGATTAAAAACTAGAGATTTTTATCAACTCGCTGTATTTAACAGGGCTAAGGCCGCGTTCACGTTCCGCCCTGTCCAATCCAATCACATATATCTGATCCGATTTCCCTGTATATTTTATAGTGTGCACGCTGTATTTAAACCGATGTGAATCCGCAACGATTCGACACAACTTGCACAAGTTTATGGGACTGAATCAGATGGTGTTGTATGAATAACAGTACATTTACATGCACACATATGCAGTAGGTGTAGTCTAGAGTTTGGTTGCGTCGAGTCAGATGCAATGTGAACACAAATCGGATCGGACTCAATGTGAACACTGCCTAAATGTTACATACCCCTCGCTCATCATTGATTATTCTTGGTGACCATGTCGAGGTGATGATGATCCAGTACAGATGATGATAAGATTTTGGTCAGCCATAGTAATAGTTCAAGGATGTTCGCTCTTATCCAAGAAATCTAATTTACAAAATGGTATTTCGATGATAACAGGGAATTTGTTCCAGATTATGTCTTCAACCCAAATATTCTTGAATTAAGAAAACACAAGTTTTAGCATTCATTTCTAACCATCGTATATATTCTGTTTACCGGTTATGATTATTATAAAAAAGATTGCCGACTTTTGGGACGTATAGCTGAAAGATAGTCATTTTAACTAAAACAAAAATATCGACTTGACTCGTTACTAACCGAGTCTCGACGTATTGGGTTAGTTTCGGTTTCAGAAATAATGGAATGCACATGCTAATTTTAGACGAATATTTATTATTGCTGTTTTTGTAATTATGGTAGCTCATATATACATGTTTGTATTTTTGATATTGGACGATGCGCACACATTATTGTGTCATTATTGTCAGGCACAATGATTTTAAAATCAAAATATATTTTCTACACTGAGCAATACATAACTGAACCAAGTACACC
>JASANE010001872.1:0-42685 GCA_030248225.1 Trileptium ribeirensis
GAAGCGAAAACTTTACACGACCAGTTACATACTTAAGGAATAAGTACACGAGTATTTTAGGGAACTGAAATCTTGCTCAACAGCAGAGATTCCGCAGTAAAGAAAACACATATAGCAAGTTATATATTATATCATCCGTACCCACGTCAGACTGGGACCACGGACGCCACACAAACTCAAAACAAATAGGGATTAATAACTAAATTTCGGATCAAAATGTCATTGCCAGCGAGCGCGAATAGGACGCCAATAAGTAGCGCCGCGGGAACAACGAATGTAGGAAGTGGCGCTGCCACTACGGCTGGTAGTACAAATGGGCCAGCCCCTACCGTTTCGGGAGACCCTCTAGTTGCAATTCTGCAGCAGTTGACGCAACGAACAACGACGGGTCCCATCATTCAAGTACGGGACATCCCACCATTTACAGGAGCCGATGGACAGGACTTTGAAGCCTGGTTGGCCACATACGACAACTTGACTGACGCAAATGGGTGGACCCTGGACCAGAAATTGATCTGCTTTCCAACTGTTCTGAAGGGTGAAGCCCTTAAAATATATGAAAGCTTCCCCGACTGCCAAAAGCAAACTTATGAAGCCCTTTGCTATAATATGGGTTTCATGTATTCATCATCGCAACGGGACGAGGACGCTTTAATAACGTTACGCATGCGAGTACAAGGGGAAAACGAATCTGTTGCACTGTATGGACTCGACTTGCAAAACCTCGTGGACAAGGCGTTTCCGGAAGTCGAGGGTGACCAACGTGACGCATTGCTACAGAAATTTCTGCGACAAGGACTACGACGGGAATTAAAATCTAGTGTTATAGGAAAGACATACCCGTCCTTTAAGCACATGATGGACAAACTCAAATATAAGGAGGACGCCATCTTAGCTTCTCGGAAAGAGATAATAGGAATACCGGTCCGCAAGAGCAGCCGGTCCAAAACGGTAAACTGCATGTCACAAGGAGGTGAAAACACCCAACTCGTAGATCAAATCCGTGAAGCTTTGGACGAGAATAAACGCACTGCAGCCAGCAGCGACGCCACGATCGCCCGGCTTATTGATCTGCTAGATAAACGCACTGAACAGCACCAGCTGAACGCGATGATGCAGAATAATGTGACCCCGGCAGCCGGCGCTAACGCTATTCCAGCAGCACCTATTGGCAACCAGTGCTTTCGATGCGGTTTTATTGGACATTTTGCACGGGAATGCCCGTACTACCGAACTGACGTGTATGACCCACTCTTAAATGAATACACTCGCTTATCGACACGCGCAGCCCCAGGCTATATGCAGAATGCACCCGCACCCGTTAACGGTTATCCTAGTGCACCCCCGCAGTACAGCAACCGCCCTCGGTACCGAGTGATTGAACACAGAGGAGCAGGCCGATCCTCACGCCGCGATGAATGGAATCAACAGCGAGGACCTGTAGGTTACGGGCAGCAGGGATATTACCGCCCTGAACCTGCTCCGAACACATACGGAAACTACGGCCGAACTGAATACTATAACCGATCGCGTGGCCGCGATACCAACGGACCTAGCAATTGGCACAACAACTATAATAACCCACCTAGCTCGCGTTATACAGGCCCACCACAACAATTGTCAGCTGAAGCGGCGCCATTCCGCCCGCGTACACCTAGCAATGGATGGAACAACACTAACCAGGCAGGGGCAGCCCCTCGAGCCAGGCCTGCACAGGCACCTATGAGTCAAAATGAACAATCAGGTCGCCGCAACGCAGGAGTTATGTCAGTAACTCGAGCAGCTGACCCTGAGCTTGCGCATCGTCTAGATGTCATGCGACATGAGATGTCTACCTTAGAGGAACGCGCGGGAGCAGGTTTGAGTGCCCGATCGGCACAAATCAATGCAATGATCTCTAGAGACAGTGCGCAATACGCACAGGAGGACCCAAATGGTGAAGCGGAAAACGAATGCCAGTGTGAATTTGAACCTGAACCAACGCCATATCAACTGAATTTGTTACAAACGAACCGAACACCTGCAGGAGTATTGCCGCAAGCGACCAGGTCGTGGGGCGACAATGGAGACTACAACGCGATTGACAGCGAACCAACTAAAACAGCAGAAGTAGGGCGTAACCTGGAACAAATTAACTCTAAAACCGAACGGCGCTCGGTTTCACTGTCTCCGACCCCTGGCGCGCAGGGTGTGACTCGTGACCCTGTGAGTAATGGTTGGCCAACCGACTTATATGTATATCCCAAAATGGAGTCAGCGCGAAGTGAAGAGTACCGAGATACCGAGCAGAGGAGTGAGAGGGGAGGAGGAACCGAGAACCTAATGGAACCAAAGGAACCTAATGATCCTGATGTGCCGAGTGAGAAATATGGGAGGTGGCCGTTCGGACTTCGGGGGCCGATTAATAGGGCATCCGTGTCTAGCAATGACCCAAACGCTGGCACGTGTAACCCATCTCAGGCGGCTGCACATCGGATGGAACCTAAGAACCTAGCGGATGGAGAACCTAACGAACCTAATGGAATGGAACCTAGAGAGACGCCGTTCGGACTTCGGGGGCCGATTAATAGGGGTCGCGTGTCAGGTAATGGCTCTAACGCCGGCACGGTACAACCTGGGGAAGCGACTTTCTGTAGGCTTATTCAAAATTATCCATGTGAAGCTGAACCAGAAGAACCTGCGGAGGAACTTGTGAACTTAATGGAACCTAATGGACTAGCGGATACCAGAACTAGGAACCTAACCTAGCGGAACCTAATGGATGGAATGGAGTACCGAGTAACCTAGCGGAAGGGAACCGAGAACCAAGGGAACTAAATGAACTTAACCGAGTGGATGCATCCGATACTAAACTGGCTCCCTCCAATTTAGGGCGGCCGTGTGAGGCCCCTGTAGCGTTTCAACCGACCGGGGAAGACCGTAAAGGACACTGGTCAGGTGCGATGGAGACCTTCGGGAAACGGGTCAGCCCGATTGTCCTAACTCCGTTCAAAATTCGAGAGCGTATGTGTACCCTAGATTCTTTAGAGGCCGGGGAAGACCGTAGAGGACACTGGCCAGGAGAAGGGAGGCGTTGGGAAGTGAGCTGTCCCGATGGCCCGAGCTCCGCTCAAAATTGTAATTTATATGTAGGATCAAACTCGTATAGAGCCCGATCCCTAAGTGCAGGAGCCGTGGGATCTGACCAGGTCGGAAACTGCGGTTTGAGTCTGTCGTGGTATAGTCAATCCAACCGGCAGGTGAGCATGTGTGCGTTCGAATGTGAGTCGGCCGGAACCGATGCCTCCAGCGTGTGTGTAGAACCGGGAGGAGAAGCTGTGCTGCTTGTGAGTGAAACGGGTTCCGAGCCACATGGAGACAAAATTGAGCCGAGTGCCGAAACTATTTCTGACGTAATTGATCATGATAGTCGAGCGACAATGAACCCAATCTTGAGCGGTAGGGACGAGGAAGTGGAACCAATGGAACCAATGAAATTTCATGTCGAACCGAAGGAACAAGCCGAACTTAACAGTGAACCAGAGGAACCAATAACTGCTAGCCTAAGCTCGAATATCATGATTGTGAAACCTATTGTATCCGAATTGGACATAGACGCCCGAGCAAGTAACCGAATCATGGAACAATTAGCAACACAACCGGAGATAGTGACCTGTTACATAAGTAGAGAAGCAGTAAAGGAAATTGGATATGGAACGACCGGATTGCCGGTCAACCTGATGGACATAATTGAACAAACACTGGCTACACCTAGATCATTGCGAATTAGGCCGCTTTGGAACCTCATTGACGTGAACCCTACTACCGAACTTAATGACGATCCGACAGCACAAGCTAAACAAGCCACGCATCCACTAAGCACGCCAGCTAATACACAACACGATCTTGATCTCGCGCTAAGAAAGATATTTTCCAAGGGTCCTACTGAAGAAAAGGTAGAGCCCTTGATCCTACAGGGATTGCCCAACGAGGAACGATTAATACTATTGGGACCGGACTCCGAATTCGCACCTACGATAATAACTTTGGGACCTGGGAAAGTGCCTCGCTATTCATTCATACCCCCTCGACTACGCCCGGGAAGAGAACAAGTACTCGCTAGGGCCTTGTTTTATCGAAGAGTCATAGCTGTGTCGGAGCGGATATGCCATGCCCACCAGTTGCTCAGAGCTCGGGCAGCTGGAACGGCCCCACTGGAGCGACGGCGGGACGCTGCCGTTGTGTCCGGGCTGTTAGGGTTCGCATCTCCGTTCTTGCACACTATGGCCGGGATCCACGTCAGCAGTAGCATGGTGAGACACCTCGAAGGCTTACTGGAATTAGTTGCCCGGGTGTTGAACTCAATGAGTATTACTGAGGCCATTACTGAAATATACCGTTCTCAGATTCCCATCCTTCAGACATGCCAGGCGTGCGAGGGACAACACAACACTAATTTTATGCCCACCCGTGGTTGTACTTTTGTCACCTATCATGGCGAGTGGGACTATACAGGAAATTTGTCTGCCGAATACGGCACAGTCCGACGCAACGGAACTATCACCATCCAACCAAGTCGTACATATGGGTTGCATACAGCCTCTGAGTTGACCGCCTACAAGGAAGCTAACTTAGAGTGGTTAGAAACTGTGACCAGTGCACCGTACTTGCTGGACTACCTTGTTACTGAATATGGCGAATCCGGTCCCATTGCACCGGTGCTGTCAATTGACCACATCGTATATGCAGTCATAGCAAATGCTATTTTTAAGCAAGTAGACAGCGTGCAGAAACGCGAAGAACTGCTATACTTGAGACTATTGTGGCTGCGTCAGCCCGCACAAAATATCTGGCAAGCTGATCCGGACGACGACATGGACGTGGGCTCGATTGTCAACCCGGACGCAGAAATAACATTCATCGACGAGGAGGAGCTTGAGAGCGAGTTGAGTACAGCGCCTAGTGACTTGACCGAGGACGAATTTAATATGTCCGCTATCGCAACGCTCGACTCGGACGACGTGGTTTCTGAACTCGACTCACCCTCGGACAACGACGATCTCGAGGACGAACCATATGTCGACGCAACTGAGGGTGGCCGAGTAATACTGACCAGGTCGGTACGGCCCTTCTCAAACAGACTAAGCCGACAATATGCGACAGCTGCAGAATTGTGGAGCCGAGGGATTAGATTCGTGGGATTATTAATTTTCCTACTTATCGTTCAACAAATGGGTCAGACCCAGGCAATCGCCACGCCATTCTCGGACCAAGTAGCACGCTTAGGAGCTATGGTCAACCAACAAGTGGGGACCCTAATCGAACCACAGGGTCTGGTAATAACCGCCGCGCGATCAACTTTTCTACCGATCGTTTTGCGATTGTCCTTAGATGGGTTGCAACCGAGCAGGCAAGCAACCGGTATGGCGTGGTGTGTCTACACCCCCAGGGGTAAACCATGCCTGGGAAACTGTTGCCCCAACCCGAATTGTACTACCATGCCGGATCTACAGCGTAAAATTCAAGAGTTGGAGCGAGAATTAAGAAGCACATATCAGGGTGTGCTAGATACAAGCTATTACATGGCCCTAATGCGTGAATATTGCGAAGCGAACGTTCATTTTTGTGAAGAGCCAAGGGCTCGTAAGAAAAGATTTCTCGCTGCCCTAGCTGGAGCTGCAGGCGTAGTTACAGGATTTCTAGGAGTAGGGGTAGCTTTTACAAATGCAGTGCACCTAAAGGACCTGAATAAACAGGTGATAGCATTATCCAAGGAAATGCGAAACACTTACAGTGTGGCCCAGGGCAACGCGCGAGCAATTTTGAAATTAACACGCGCCAATGAGGAACTTTACTCCTTCTTGCACCACGAAATGCAGGAAGTGGTTGGCATGATAGAACAGGTTAGGTGCCAGGAACAACGCTACGTGACAGAGGTACATCGCGAATTGGTAAACCACATGTTCCGCACTAGCCTGCGCTCGTCAGTTGACGCTGTCATGGAAGCCATGATGAGCGGACAGCTATCACCCAAGGTAGTGGACGCCGCGACGCTAAAGCGACTATTCGAAAAGGATCCAAGGATAGAACAAACTATACTAACACGCGAACCAGCGCTAGCCTACCAATTTGGACAAATTTACCCAGTGCATATTGACCTGGGCACGTTCAAGTTTGCATTCATCCTAAGGGTACCGCTAGTTACGTCGGACGACGTCCGGCCTTATTTTCGGATATACAACGTCGGTTGGAACGTACCAGAGCGCAGCGCACACATGAGACTACCTCTGCCAGAATATGCCACGCGAGTCGAACAGGCACGATACGAGGTGCTGAACTTGCACGCATGCAACACGCGACCCGGCATTGCTTTTTGCGAGGTTCACGCTTTAGCCACTGACCATTCTTCACGCTGTTTGGACTGGATCATCATGGGCGAAGATGCGCCAGATGACACGCGCCGCATATGCAGGAACAGCGCATTAGTTGGACCAATGGTCAACCATACCGACGTATACACCACCGCACAAGGGGTACTAATTCGAACCGCCGAGCCCAAAGCAGTGGTCTCCAAACAAAAGCACCTCAGTCACGTTACGCGCGGAGAAACCATCCAGATATCGGAAAATGGGGTGTTGTGGCTGGCACATAGCGACTATACCCAACTAGTGGTCGGACCACTAATGCTCGCTAGCACCTTAGACGCTCAGGAGGTCACCGTTAACATCGGACCTAACATCACCATACATGACTTCCCAGATGTTCCTCTTCAACCCATCACTTGGAGCTCATTGGAACACGCCAAGGCTACCAACTTACAGGTCCAACGGATAGCCGACGAGCAGTTGAAGAAGGTGATCGACTTCCCATACATTACGACAACGGGCGTAGCTCCTTACCTGTGGATGCTCGTTGTGCTAGTAATTGTAGGTATAGGGGCGATAATTTACTTTAAGAAGAAAACAGGTTTCTGCCCGAAATGCATACGGGGACGCTTACAACGCTGGTGGCAGCAACGACCATGTAGCCAAACGAACCCGAAGAGACTTGAGTTGAACATCAAAACCGGGAACGAGTATGGTACTCCAGACGCAGTCCGACCGACAGTTTCAGCTCCAGCCGCGTCCACGGAACACCTGGAATTGCGGACATTGAGCCCTCGTCGATCGGCTCGACTAAATAACCCTAGTGAGGACGAGGACGTTGTCTTGGTGGAACCTACGGAACTATTTGCGGTATCCGAGCGTGCGCAACGTAGGGGACATCGCACAGTATCTTACCACCGGCAGGTCAATGCCATGCAGCACGTAGACGCCCCGTTGCTAATCAATGCTTTCATTTACCGGACACCGGTACTCACGTTGATCGATACAGGCGCGGACGTCTCTATCGTATCACAGCATTTAGTAAATAAGCTAGGCCTTCAGCCTCGCCCAGACGACTCTACGCGGATAGTATCGGCCACCAAACAGGAATTAGCACTGGACGGTAGCATAAGTGTACCCTTATCAATTGGACCTATTAAGGTGCAAACAGAATTCTTCGTTACCCAAACCGCTCCGTATCATTGCATCTTAGGAACAAATTTCTTGTCGCAACTGCCTAAATGCATTATAAATTTTCGCGAGCGCTGTTTAGAATTAGCCATAGACGAGGAAGAAGCCAAGATACCCTTCGCAGGTTTAGAGCGCTATGACCCACCCTTAATAGCGGTGATGTGCAGAAAATTCACCACTATCGAACCAAATACAGAAACGTTTATCAACGCCATTCCCGAAATTGCTGATACGGGCGTGGGACCCGCTTTATTTGTCCCCGCTCCGGAAATGACGGATATCGCAATGGCACACGCATTAGTGCTTAGAAGTCAACGGACCATACCGATCGCCGTAATCAATTTCGGTAACACCCCGGTCACCATATACTCAGGACAAACTATCGGGCACATAGAAGTTATGAGCAATCCCACAATACAATTCCTTAAGGATACCAATCAGAATTTGATACGGTACGAAGAACATAAGGAAGCTAAACAGCTTAACCATATCACTACCCACCCCGAGAGGATCATTGAACACATCGAGGCAGGCAAACGCGCCATTGATCATGAACGGGCACAAACAGTATTGAGTAAAATAGACTTTGATAAGACACTACTATCGCCCTTCGAACTAAAACAACTGAAAACTGCAATTGCTGAAAATGCGGACGTATTCAGCGCACATGACTTTGACCTTGGACGATACACGGAACACCGACATCGCATAGAAACCGGGGACGCAAAGCCAATCAAACAAGCGCCGTATAGGCTAGCGCATTCCTTACGCGAGCCCCTTAGGGAAGAACTAAATAGCATGTTAGACGCAGGCCTCATAGCCCCATCAAGCTCACCTTGGGGATCACCAATAGTCTATGTAACAAAGAGTGACGGCTCTCTCCGACTCTGTGTCGACTTTCGGAAGGTCAACACCGTAGCGGAACAGGATGCATATCCACTGCCACGCATAGATGATATACTAGGATGTCTCAGGAATACAAAATTAATGTCCAGTTTGGACCTAAATAAGGGATTCTGGCAGTTAGAATTAGATCCCGAAACTAAGGATAAAACATCTTTTGTGACGGTACACGGACAGTATGAGTATAATGTCCTACCGTTCGGGTTAAATTCATCCCCCGGAGCCTTTCAACGCTGCATGTCAATGATTTTGAAAGGGCTTGAGTGGGAAAAATGCCTAATATACATCGATGACATCCTAGTTTTCTCACCATCATTCGAGGCCCATCTGGCAGACCTGATTCGGGTTTTCGATCGTTTCCGTAAGGCAAACTTAAAACTCAAACCCTCAAAATGTCACTTCGGACGAGGCAGCCTCAAATATTTAGGACATATAATTAGTACCGAAGGTGTCAAACCAGACCCAGAAAAGGCAATAGCCATCGAAGAATTCAAACGTCCGGAAACATTGAAACAACTCCAAAGTTTCTTAGGACTTGTAGGTTATTACCATAAATTCATCCAAAATTACTCGGACATCTGCGAGCCATTAAATGAACTAAAACGCAAAGACATGGAATTCAAATGGACCCCTAGGTGCGAGGAAGCCTTTAAGAAATTGAAACAAGCACTACTAGATGAACCGGTCCTAATTCACCCTGATTTCACGCAACCGTTTATCCTGCAAACGGACGCTTCCGGATATGCAATGGGTGCAGTATTATCCCAGAAGACTAAGCAAGGAATCAAACCCATTGCATACGCTAGTAAGGCCCTCCTTGATTATCAACGCAGGTATCCCGCAATAGAAACTGAAGCTCTCGCTATTAGATGGGCCGCATTACATTTCAAGCATTACTTAGTAGGGCACAAATTCCATGTTGAAACCGACCACAAACCACTTAAAACCCTGTTTGACAAACCACCCAGAAACTCACGCTTGTCCCAATGGCGGAGCGAGCTATTACTTGAATTCGGGGGATTCGAAATATCATATAGACCAGGTAAGGAAAATGGCAATGCAGATGCTCTGTCACGCGACCCTAGATACGACCCGTCTGTCATCGAGGAAATAGGTGACACTTACGAAGTCCTTATGATGGGTCGGGGACGACCCACCGGACCACGCCCGCCAACAACCTGCGCAGCATGGGATCAATCGCACCTGCCGTATCCCGTACGCACTGTTACACCGCTTGCGACCGGTGCACCGACACCTATAACAGGGAGCCCGATGGCTCCTCCAGGTCAACCCAATCCCGAAGCAATCCCATCACAGCTAGTCCCTGACACGCAAATAACTACAGTACCCCCAGCAACGCTGACCCAGCAGGCAGCTACGCTAAGTGCTATCCCGATCAGGATGGATCCAGGAGAAACCCCAGTGATGTCGGTCCGTACTACCACTATCTCGGGTCCTGACGGCAGACCTCAGGCTCGGGGACCTAAAAGACCGTTCCGCACCGAATCAGAGACCATGGGCTTAAGAGCAACCACGCTACCCACAGAACAAGAATTTGATAGGCTCATGAAGTTAATGATGCATTATGAAACCGAGATATTACCAACCGTCCGAATTGAGGACGCTCAGGACACACATGAGAATATATATTTACCATTCTTTTCAGATCTCCCAGATTTTAATTTAGTACGCCTCTTACCATATATTCAACGAAATGACCCAGAACTGGGTCCAATTTGGTGGTATCTTTACAACAAAACTCGGCCTAAAGCCGAATTGGGGGCGCTCAGAATAGAAATGCGCGCACATTATTTTGAATTGGCAGCGGATACCAAAATATTATACATGCATCCGTTGCAACCCGGAGATATAAATTACAAATTATGCGTCCCTATCACGCTCGTACAGCAGATCCTTAAACATGAACACAACACCTTATATGGAGGACACCCTGGCCGTGACCGGCTTATAGCTAAATTAAAACAATTCTACTATTGGAAAGGTATGTCCGAACACGTACAACAATGGATCAGGCGATGCACCCTATGTCAATCCGCAAAGGACCCAATCTCGCGGATAACCACAGGATTAGGTAGGGTTCCGTTGGCAAATCAACCAATGTACCGTGTATTTGTAGACATACTAGACATTCAGGTCCGGTCCCAGGCAGGCAATCGCTATGTTATTGCATTCATAGATCAGTTTACAAAATTTGCAATAGCAATACCAATAAGGCACCAGGACGCTCATACAGCTGCCCATATATTCCTATATGAAGTAGTCAATAGGTACGGGGCTCCCAGGGAGCTCTACTCTGACCGAGGAGGTGCCTTTACAGCACACATGTTCGAAGAGCTATGCCAGGAAATGCAAATCTTTCGACACATGAGTTTAGCCTACCACCCTCAAGCAAATGGGGAAATTGAAAGATTCAATAGGACACTACTCTACTTACTACGAGTGAGTGTACCACAAAATGATCACCACTCATGGGATGTATCCCTACCATTCTGCATCATGGCCTACAATTCTTCGGTACACACAGCAACGAAATACCCACCCTTTTTGCTAATGCACGGATTTTATCCTAGGTTGCCCGGAGAATATGACACGCATAGCGCAGCCACTGGATACACAGGAGCTTATTCCTATAGGGCCAACGCGCAGCGCTGGATGGCTTCTATTAGGGAGCGTGCATACCAATCAATGAAAGCCGCACAAGAATTAAATCGCCTAAGATACGATAGACGAACTCGCGAACCACGCTATCACACCGGGGAATTAGTTTGGGTGTATAGACACGATACCACGCCAGGAACATCTCGGAAACTCACGCCTCGATGGTGCGGACCATACAAAATATTAGGGATCACCCCGCCATGCATGCGTGTACGAATGCATTCTAACCCAGAAGGCCTGGCCCATGTCGTACATATTAATAGAACTAAACCATGCTTTAGGGCATTAGACCCAGTACCTAACGTAGGCGATTGGTTAGGCCAAGTACACGCTTCCGTACTAGAGCGAGGTTTGACTGAGGCGACCCAACGCATTATCGCTGATAGGGATTTCGTCACCGAGATAGAGCCGGTAGACGAAGTAGCAGTGCGCACCGTAAGAACAGCAGTCAGTGACAGTTCCGATACGGAAAGTATAGAAATGGGTGACCCTAATGACCCTAATTTATACCGTCGGACCTACGCCGAGATCGAAGCCGAGCAAGCAGCGATGGAACATATTGAGTACCGGACAGACGACTATGAGCCTCAAAATCCAAGGACGGTCAGAAATCGGATCCCACTAACTGATCCGGATAGGGAAATAGAACCATCATGGCCACCAATATCACAGGAGCAGGTTACTAGTCAGGAAGCCTTCTCATACATACCAGAACCTGGCAGCCGAGATACGCAGGTAGAATATGGGCAACATACAGTACCAGTGACCACGATGGAAAGAATAGTGGCTACCAGCGAGGAAGTCCCATTTGGTGTACCAACAGTAGGTGTTGGAATACTCGAGGGACAACATTTCTACCCAGCGGACATCACGTTATCCACCACGCCACGCGGAGCTTCGGGAGGAATCGTCGTACCAGGACCATACACCTCAGGGGATCTACGCTATGCAATCATGCTCGCCGCGCAGGACCACCCACTATTTCAATCACGACCAGCTGAACATATTATGGCATCGCGATTGCGAGTGCCAATGGAAATGTCAACCCAAACCATAGGAGACTATACCACAATGCGCCCTTATAGCGCTCCACCAGTAGCCGCTAATTGGCCTACGTCTCCGCATCAATGGGTCTTCCGCGAGGCACCCATGACTCAGCCACCACTAGGGTCACCAATGTCCAGTTACCTGTCGGAAACCTCCGGAGAGGGCACGACAGTAGACGTAAGAGCAGCTGAGGCAGACGACGAGTTAACTAGCCAAACTTCGCAGGAACCGTCCTCTGCCGAACGACGCGCTCAGGCAGGACAGGAAACTTCCAGCACCAGTTCTAGGACTCCTACCACGCAACCGGGAGCCTCTGACTCATTTAGTGAATTCACACTCGCAAGTTCAAGTAGCGAAGCACTGGCACCTCGGAGAGGAACCGGGCGCGCAGTAACACTAAGTACCCCTCCTCGCGCCCGAGCACCGCCGAGCCAGCAAAGGAGCACACGAACACCGTCAGAAGAGCGAGGAAAAGGTCTTGTCGGACGAGCCACCCAACGGAAACAAATAGTGTCGGCTCGAGGCAGTTCAACTATCCAATTCACAAGCACCGAACAACCGAGACCGTCCACGGTAACTATCACCGAGTTGATACGTACTACAGCCACTACCACCTCCTCAGGAATAATGCGACTCAGTACCACACAGGCAACAGCCCCAACTAGGCACCTTTTACATCGACAAGCTAGGGACCGGGTCTTTAGGCCTTATGGCGCCGCATCGGACGAGGAAGTCGAGGAAGTCGAGTGAAATAGGGAGAAGGGATCAGGCCAAAAACGCCCGTATCATCAAACATAGGGTAACATGTGCGTGCAGGGAAGTGACATACTCTTCCCTAATGCACTTTTGGCAATACATATATAGGACAGGATGCACCCAACAAACGCCCTAGTGGTACCAATTGCTGAAAGGTTCCGTTCAACTTTAAAACGTGAAAATATTTTGATCGAAACTTGACACTATACATTCACTAAGAATACGATTTAGACAAATTTCTTGCAAACTGTGCGTACTGCAATTCGTGAACCCTACGCTTATCAACGAAAGCAAATTTTGCTGAAAGATGGATTTTTTGAAATATCCTAATACTCAGCAAAGGCTTGATACATTTTATTTAACAGTGAAGGTAATAATAATTTAAAACAAAAATATCTTTGGAATCTGTAAAATGTATCATTGGCGCAGCGCATAACACTGCTTTTACGCAAAACACTTGATGCCTTTTGTAATTCAAAGCGCAGTGGGACCAAATGCGATTGCAAGATACATTGCGAGATAAAGCATTATCTAACTGATTGCCAAAATTTGATGAACCTTTCATACATATCCGCACTATTGTGTACTTTGTACAGTCTTGGGAAAACTTTCCGCGGCGCTAAAGTCGAACCCGGGAAGCTCGGTTATTCGCCACGGTCATTTCGGAGCTGTTGCTAGCATCCTAAAAAATCATCGCAGCGAACAACATGAAGAAATGTTCTGAACAAACTAATGTGAGTTAATGTAATGATTTGTGTGGAAAGCAAAATCATTTAGTTACGTGAGCAATGGGCATGCTTGTTTTTTTGAACCGGATCAGGCGTAGCAAACGATGTTTCCTAATATAACGCCTAATTGTGCAAACCAATGTTGTCCATCTGTCCTACTCAAAGGCGCAAATGTTCACTAGATTGATAAATTTTCACAATTTGCTTCTACACGTAATCGAGTGAATTTGTTGCACTATCCCAATGATTTCCTACACAAATTCTGGCTAAACCGACGAAAATTTGATTTTGTGAGTTTGTGTCCCCAAACATTTCGGACGATTACGTTTGCAAAACGCAGCAGGCCTGAAATCCTCTCATTTAGAATGGCGACTGTGGGAATATGCATTTTAAAACTGAGCCTAAGTTTGAAAATACCCAAAAAAGTGAGATTCAAACATTTTGAGGTTTTTGCGTGAGTCCACTTTGGGTGCGTACACCTGGGTTGTTCTTTTGTCAGTCAGTTCACCGTCGTAAAGGCGATGAACGGGAACAAATCTCGAATTTCCGTTATGTACGCGTACACGATTTAGCCGTTCGCGGTCACTGTTCTGCGATTTAGCATCGCGTTTTGTTGACTGCGTACACTATGTGAAAACGCGACTACTAATAGTCCACAAACCTTGCTGTCTTATCCAGAATGTCATTTGGCGAACACAGACAAACGGGCCAAACCGACAAATGTACGCTCACGCTAATTGTATTCGTACATCACAGAGCCCATGTTCGCGTTCACAAAAATGCGAATACCAAGGGCAAAAAGCTGGTCCCGCCCAAACCGCAGCACTGTAACCATTTCCTAACTTAGCTTCCTCAATATATTTGCTTCAAAACGACAATTTTTAATCGAAAATTTATAGAGCTCATGGCGCAACTGCAAATTGACTTCATATTTTTAAATTTGTTTTAGGTAATTTTTAGATTTGAGTAATAAGTTGCAGGTAACAGCTTGCCCAACTACCCCAAAATCGTTCCCGTGCCTTTGCCGCGGGGTCTGTATTTGTTTCCGTTCCGAAACTGGACCGTGGATGCTCGCGGAATACCATACCCCTGCATAACTCTGCGTTTACGATTGAACATCTAATTCTTGTCCTAGGCTGCACAGTCCAAGTTTTCTAATGGTCGAGACCACGCCATCCAGTGTTACACGGTATATACCTACGGTATATAATGAAAGAAGATAGTGTATGACACACCATCAACTTAACTATAGTGTCTTAATCTACCTATTGTTTTGTACAGACGGTGTTAAGGACACCACACACAATCACATTATATAATGTATGTAAATAACAGTTTGGTGTAGCTAACAACATATAAGTTTTTTTAATTATGGTGTAGCCTACACCATACCATTTCCGACGCTATACTGCCTATGTATGCTGTCCTAAAGTACCATCAGAAACACTATGGTGTACGAGACACCATATAATGGATGGTGGCAAAGACACCCACAGGGACAAAACTTTCACAAGGTGGGTCCCTTATAACATAAACGCAGCATTAGTTTGTTTTGTGATGAAACGCTCAACATCCTAACAAAAATGTAAGAGCTTATGTATGTTCTTGCTTTTGTATTCTTGATGCTTTACTGTTATCCATAAGCCGCTTAATAATTTACTCTACAGTTAGTCATGCGATTTCATTTCAAAGAGGTCGGTCTATTTTGGTCCTGATATTCGCCGAGCGTTGACCAGTCCGGGCTGTCAATGTAAAGAATTACTCTGCAGTGTCTACCGTTTTCCGGAATAGTGAGATAAAACGGGGTCCGTATTTGGCCGAAGGTAACCGTTACGGCAAAAGTTTCCCCTGAAACACGACCCTTTTAATAAATTCAATTCCGCCATTGACCACCGCTTACTCAGCAATATGCTAAAAATGTGTCTTTTATCAGCTAAAAGTTAAACAGAAACAATGCTTGTAGACTATTAACTTGTCTTGTCGCCAAGATGGTGACTTCTGACTGTTGAATATAAATTTAGAGAGATGTACCCAGCTATAAGCCACCAAATATGAGCTATGTTGCTTGTATATTTGAAAAGATATAACCAATTAATATACTCATAAACTGCAAATCCATAGACCATAATTGTCTCTACAAAATGAGACCAACACATCATCATAGCGCCCGCGGTTGCTTAGATATTATCTTTTTCGAATATGTTGGGTCCCATGGGCCCATTGAAAAACTTGTTTTGACCCAACCTTGCAGCGTAACGACAATAGCAGCATATCAACCTGGCTTTCCTACTTATGGGAGTAGGGGGCCTCATGGTACTTCGGCCTCCCTCCAAGTGCCTCCAGTTCAGCGCCCAGGTATTTTTTGGCTTTCACCAGTTCAGCACAACAAGGTATTTTCCTGCACCGCTAAAAATAGCCAAATTTGTCTACGAGGCAAGCAATATGCCAATTTTGCCTCATGAAACTCAAAACAATCCGTAAATTTTTACCCTGCGGAGCTAAAAACACTAACTATAATTGCCGTCAATCTATAGGTTTTCACTATATAATGTGCATTATTGTTGTAAGTTTACTGTGTGTAAATCGACTATTTATGCTATTTGTGCGTTTTAGTACCTCAGTTCAGCTGGGGGTCCCCGTCCAACCTGGAAGAAACGGAATTTCTCGTTTCCCAGGTGCCTTCAGTTCGATGTGGGTACCCTGTTGGGTTCTTCCCAGGTACGTTCGCTGTATTTTGGTAAAGCGAGATTGACAGCTACTTAGAGGATGATTTGCTTTACAAACCGAAACTAAAGCCACCTATATGTCTCCAGCGGTTGCAGAGATATTACCAATTTCGTGTATTTTGGATCCCATTGCTCTATTGAAAAACTTATTTTGACCCAACCCTGCAGTGTAAACAACGACAGTAGCAGGATTTCAGTAATACCTACTTAGAAGATAAATTACTCTATAAAATGAAGAGAAAGACTGATAGCTGGAATGGTTCAGAAGATATTCCCATTTTCGTACATTTGGGGTCTCATGGGGCCCCTTTGAGAACCTATCTTGACCCAAATCCTACAGCACAATAGAACCATGTTCGCAAAGCATTACATAAAGCCTTATAGAGGCTTACTTGCTCTATGAGTATTGTTAAGCTCAGATATTTACACCACTTGTGGAGTTACAGTAACAAACGGGATTTTTGGGCCTCATCGGGAGCCGGTCCGAGCCTCTTTGACACGCTTCTTCGGGGTTGGGGAAGATGTTGGAATCGGGCTTCGCGCCTAGCTAAAAGCACATATACATATTTCAAGCTTTCAGATGAGCAGTCGTGGGAAAAAATCTGCCTTGCCATGTTGAGTTACGTTTGTCAGCTTAAAAAGCACAAATAACGGACATTATAAAATTTTACCTCTGTTGCGGCTAGCAAGAATTCTTGGCTTCGCTCGTTTCACCCTACACTCAGAATTCAATAAATCGCTTGTTCTATTGATACTGCTTGCAACAGGAGTAGCGCAGGAACCATTTCAACTTCGATTGTGGAATGTTACTCATGCGGTTTACTCGTTTTAGACAGTTTTTGAATAACCTTTAAAACCTTCTTTTCTTTTGCGTCTGATTACGTAGCTATAGTGACTGCCTGTGTTTCCGAAAGAGGTCAGATACAGCTTCAACTGACGGTTTATACATTGATGCATACATACTGACAGAATTTTGGTAATATATAACATCTCAGTATTAATAATACGGAAGTGTTTGAGGGAAGTATAGACATGTGACTTCGCAGTACAAGACTGTGATTGATGACATTTTCAGACTAACACCCTAATATCTGGGAGATTACCATGCACTGAGTCTCCTCCCATTTTTGTGGGTGAATTTGAACCCGGTCCGCCGTTGTGGAGGTATTTTGTACCTCCCGAAGTTCCAGGATTTTCGGTTGAATTGATCAGTGTTACCCCCTAAAACTGGGCGTTCGACATACTGCTTTACAAAACTGGGGATCCAAGCTGCCACCCTACAAAATTAAGGGTCAGAGCACGGTGACCCAACCCAAATGAAGGGGCGATCTCTGGACCCTTTTCGGTATTTCTCTAGTCCTAAAATTGTCTGCATTATTCGGCTACGCTCGCCTAAAACCTAAAATTTATTCATAAAATATCTATTAAGTCCATATTGTTTGATTTTTTTCGTTACCAATGTAATCCCGGAGGTTGTCGCATAATATGCGCGTAAATAAGCACAAGTGCAATCAATTGCCAAATTACATATTTTGCATGTTTTATGACGGTTACAGTGCTTTTATGAACCCCCAGTTCTTTATGAACTGGGGGAAGCGCCCGAGGTATTTTCGGTTCTCCCAGTGCTGAAATGGGAGACCCCTAGCTATAACTTTAGTAGTTTGGAGAAACCAGTTTCTCAAGTTCGTATTACTAACAATTACGTTACAATGCATACCTTAATAAGGCGGATGTCAGAAAGCGTCAATGTCAATCAAATTCTGCGCGAGCGTGCGTTAGGTACATATCTCGCGTTCAATTAAAGTCAACTACGGTGCCGTGATATATTCCAAATTCTTTTTTACAGAAGCCAATGGAGGCGATTTGATGTGTCTAGTGGTAGAAGTGTAGTTCAGGTTTGCGGAATGGAAGTTTGCTGAGTGTTTTAATCGCAAGCCAGTTTTTCTTCCGTGGGCTCGGCTTTTCCAGTTATGAAACTGCCATAATGATTGCGTCATGTGATGGGCATTCGCACATGTGCGGTATAATACAGGTACCATTCGCCTGGGCAAACTGTACAGCGTTAAGGTTGTCCCAAACAAATTTCCGCCAGCCACAATAGATTCAAATCACCATTGTTTGCAGAGTATTGCTGTCATCGTCAAATTAAACCTGATAAAGTATAAACGTATCGTGCGACAACTTATCCTATATCAATAACACGGCAGTGTAGGCCTCCTAATGGACAATATCCTAACCTCCTCGACTAGCTGAATCGAATGGTACCAAATCAGCGATGTATCTCAATAATTGATAATTTTCCGAATGGGATTTAACCGAACCGAACCGCAGGGTCTTCGCCTTTAAACTCTAAAAGTATCGGACATGTATTAACTGTTACCACGTTACCAAATTCCTGCTATTTCGTTTTCATCGATTTTGTATTTGAAAATACGTACAAATCGGGTCGCAACGAAACAGATCGGATCGCACGTAAACACAAAACGGTTTAGGTTGTCGACAGTGTTTTGCTGCTTTCCACCGTTATATTCTGCCAAGAGCTCAAAACTTTATTTTGACAACTTATACAGATATGTTATGAACCGACATCGGTGATTGTTGGCAAAACTGTGAATTCCTGAGAAATATGACTTTTGTACTGTTCCAAAGGTAAATATTTAAGATATGTTATGAACCGACATCGGTGATTGTTGGCAAAACTGTGAATTCCTGAGAAATATGACTTTTGCACTGTTCCAAAGGTAAATATTTAAAAAGTTGCTTCGTTCATTTATCGCGTATGACTTTTTTGTTTCATATGAAATGATTGAGGAAACTAATCCAGCTGGACAGTTCGCTATTTTGTTCACGGTACATGTAGTTTCGAGTAGCATGCGTATTGTGTGATGCGAATCCGAAACTTTTATTCTGCTCGGGGCCTGTGGTTCCAGGGCTGGAAAAGCTGAAGGACTAAATTTGAAATTTAGTAAAGACCCGACATCGAATTTTTTACAGATTGATTTTGTTTTATATTTATTTTAATTTATTAATTTCCTTCCATTCATTTCATTCATTCCGTACATTCCAACGACCGGATTCACGAAAGTCTATGACGCAAAACACATTACTTGGCAAAACTAAAGAAATAGTCGTACTAAGAAAGTTAATGCCTCTTTTAATACTGGTTTACCTTAACCCCACAAGCCTGTTATCTTTCCTCAACCGCTTCGTTTTCAACTATAAGCCGCAATGCCATAACGGTCGCTGCCATAATTTTGAAGAAATTTATATTGTTTTTAATACAGCAGGATATGGCAGTGGCTATGACTGGTACTCGTTCAGAAAAGCTGAAGGACTAAATTTGAAATTTAGTAAAGACCCGACATCGAATTTTTTACAGATTGATTTTGTTTTATATTTATTTTAATTTATTAATTTCCTTCCATTCATTTCATTCATTCCGTACATTCCAACGACCGGATTCACGAAAGTCTATGACGCAAAACACATTACTTGGCAAAACTAAAGAAATAGTCGTACTAAGAAAGTTAATGCCTCTTTTAATACTGGTTTACCTTAACCCCACAAGCCTGTTATCTTTCCTCAACCGCTTCGTTTTCAACTATAAGCCGCAATGCCATAACGGTCGCTGCCATAATTTTGAAGAAATTTATATTGTTTTTAATACAGCAGGATATGGCAGTGGCTATGACTGGTACTCATTCAGTACATTGAGATACAACTCATATTATGGAGGTCACAGCTATAGTTTTTTATTCAGTAGATCCAGAAAAGCATTTGGAAAACTTTAGCGTAATGTAGAAGCCAACATTCAAATCTCATCGAAAACCATAAAATATATAGTGTACAGCCTGGTACGCATGTTACAATTAACGGTACATGCAGTGTAATTTAAGTGCAGCAGTCGTAATGCGCATTTTATTGAAAATATAACTTTAGTCAGTATATATTCAGCCTTCGTCTGCACCTGTATTAAATTCCCTATCCAATGCATTTATTTCGCAGCAACAAGTATCTACCCTGTATTTTGTTGCCGCACATTTTCCACTTTTAATTGTAAGAAAAGTATTGTTAACGTAGGCGATATATAAGTTTTAGTAATACGTATACAGCATATAAAATAAGCAATCATTGATAAAATAAAATGTGCTTAGCACTCGTAAACTTTACCAAAAATCGTTCGACTGATCTAACAAAAGGACATCATAACAAGGCTGAAGTTTTATTTCAAAATTTTGAATTAAATTAAAGCACGCTGGTTTTTTATTGTCATCGTGTGATGTTTGTGATTGCTATGCCTATTTTCATTAGCGTCGTGTAATTGAACATCTAGCCAAGAAAGCATGGAGGATTTCAAATTATGATATAAATTAAGACTGTTTGTTGCAGTGATTCGGTTGCTGGGTCCGAAATCGACAAAAGGCTCTGACTTTAATTTTATGATCTAACGCATTTGAGAACGGTTATAGCTTGAAATGTCCGGGTCTATATGCTCGAAACTGCAAACATTCCAATTATTGTCTCTTTTGTGAGATATCTGCCAAGAAATTATTGGAGTAGCATTAAACATAATGCTAATTCAGCAATTACATTGCAGTACGCGTTAAATCAAATAATTGCAAAAATAGTATAACCCAGTGATTAGTTAGGGGCTGAGAAAGACAAAAAGAATTTTTGCTGGGTTACGATGTTTGAGTGAAAAAAAGGTCTGAATTCTCGTTGCTTCAGTCTACAATAAACTGGTAGCTTAGTTTATCTCCAAGCTGGTGAACTGTGAGTGTTGAATGTGTAATTTAGAGAGACTTACATTATTCTGTATTCGGTCATAGTAGCGAAAGAAATAAATTTGAAATTGTGGGGATTTGCGTGTGCAGCTGGTTTGGTACAAACTGATCAACTTCGCTTAGGATTGCAGAAGCTACCATCAGACTATTTGTACTTATGACCGTTAAACAGTAACTTATACAAAGACGCCGTGCGCTATCAAAGCACATGATGAATTATGCAATTCTCGAATGTTTGTGCTATGACTTTTCAAAAGACAGCTTGTATTTTGAATACTAAATCATAAAGGCAGTTCTCTGAGATTACTAGTGTTTTCGAATGTGTATGCTTTCATAGTTTTTCATAGAGGAAACAGCATAATCTCGTGAGGGTCGGACTCCTATAAGCCATATTTAGCTACGCTAACGCGGCGCACTTTGCACACGACACACACGAAAAATTTCGAATAACTAACAAAAATTTGTTGTATTGGAAAATCGGCACAAATTGGGCAAAATTTTAGCAAAAACTTGGGAAATCGGCAAACTGTTGAAAAATGGAAAATTTGAGAAAATTAAGAATTTCTAACCCACACCCTGCCCGAACCGTCCGCTCCCAGCCTAAACCGACACCGCCTCAGCTATTTGCCCCCTTGTCAGTAAATTATTTTACGAACATCGCTTGCATTGTTCTCAAGCTCCCTCATGACTTCTACTTGTATATTACACGCAGCAATGAAAAGCTTTTTAGCAAATATTCTTTCGTTCTTGAGAAAAACTTTGAAATTATGGCGTTGTGTGTGCCGTTTTACGTGTTTACATCTATATATTTGTTATATTGCTGTTTCATTGGCAAGAATGTGTAATAGTCATGTTAAATGCAAAAACTACTTGAACTATTGTTTCTTGGTGTATATAATTTTTCATACGTATACACAATTTCAAAATTAGGCTCAATTACAATGAAGTCTGTTAAACATAGCAGGCGCGATATTAATGCGCTTGCACACGTATGTACACGTATGCACAGATACGTATACGCCTTATATCTAATACCGCAGCAGATATATCTTCATTCCATATAAACACCGCATCGCATGAAACTTTTCACGCTCCAGCCGATCTCGGTACAATTGCAGTGTCTAACTATTGCCGAATCGAATCGCACGAGGTTGGGTACACATATCTGCTAGTGGTAAGTTAGCTCATTGTTGAAATTAACCATCGTGTTTGCTTCGTTTGTAAATATGCGTTTGGAAGCACAACAGAAGTACCATACCAGTCCAGCAGTAGTATTTTGGAAAATATCTGTTGACTTAGGGTGCAGATAACTCAGACACAGAAGTTTTATACAGCAAATGTGTAAATTTTTTCAACCGAAAATTTTTTACAACTGTATAAAATTTACTATGTTGTCAATTACTAGAAATCAAGCTTGAAACTGGTTACAAAATTTATTATTAAACTTTTTAGTTTATTCAAAGTTTTTGCTACTTCAAATTGCCGCAATCTATTTTTTACTTGATTTTTTGCAGACTTGCAGTAAAATAATGCAGCGATGTCAAAATTTTTCTATGTTTATGCCGTTATTAATTTTGAGTGATTTCCATGCTTTGTTGTGTCCTACAGTGTACAATTTAACAATTCTTTGTGTTTAATAATGACAATACGTTGCTTAGCTACAGTAAAAGGCTATTCGTTTACAAACATATTTATGCCCTCGAGCAATGCCGCGAAATTTCAGCCAGTTTTTTATTTCAAAGCAAATCTCGCCTTCTTTCCTTTGGAAATAGAGATGGCTGCTGAGGCTCAATATTAGACCATGTACAAATTAAATATAATTAATGTCATGTTCACAATGCATCAATACCAATTCCGATAAATACATCAATACGTGCGATTACCGTGTACTATGTACATGTTGTTTTATATTTATATGGCATTATTCTGTCCGCATGTAGCAATATGTCTATGCTCTCCGACTGACCGTGGACACCTATGGCTAACTTTTTTCATATGTCTATCTAGTTATATCTTAAAAAAACTTCTTACGATTTCGCTTAACTTTGAAATTAACATATAAAACTCCCCAAAATCTAGCGTTACCCGGTTCTAAATGTCTGCATTGTTGTTTTATTTGTTGATGTATGCAGTACAAGCTAAATACGCACAGCCACACCACGCCATTGTATTGAATACGTGTTACGTTCCCTATTCATTTCGAAACAAATACTAAAAGTTTCCACCATATTTTCCTGCTGCATATATTAAACTTTTCGTTTAAAATAAACTATAGGCAACCATGAGTCTTCATAATATTGCATACTATAAAAACGACCTAACCTATTAGCTAAGCTTTACAAACACTCGTTTGATTGATTCCTCAACAGTAAATTATAAAAAGAGAGAAGTGTTTATCTGCAAATTTTGAAACAAACTGCAGCCCGCTCTGTCGTGTTTTTGACGGCTGTGTCTGTGTCATCAGTGCAGTGTGTTAAAAATGTAAGTAGACAATCGTGCAGTATCTCACATTTGGATGTAAATCATAGGGGTCTAAGGCACGTCGGCTTAGGTGGGAGCGAAGGCGGTCTCAGTGAGGGAAGTGGGGTGGCGTGCATGGCGGAGGGGGGTTGCGGTAAGGCCAGAGACGTAAATTTTTGAAATATCGAGGACCCAAAATTTTTCGTAATTTAGCTAAAATTTCCCGTAATCTGTGTGAATTTTCGTTAGATTGTGGCATTTTTCTAATTTTTGTCAATTTCAGCAATTTTGTCAATTTTATATAGTGTGTTTTGCGAAAATGTCTGTGGGTGGAGGGGTTATCGAGATGCAGAGGATTTGGGAAGAGAAGGTGGTTAGGTTTGGCTTGAGAAGAAGTGAGTCCGACGATCAGAGTGTAACTTCTCTACCATCCTTATCGGGACCTATGCTTTAGATGATATTTTGAGACAGCTTGTTCCGTTGATTCTCTTTTCTGTTCCACTGCCTAGATCAAACATCCTACTTCTCTGCATCTTGGTTACAGGAACAGTAATTTTTAGTAAAAGAGATAAATTTTGCAAAATGTCGTTTATCGTTATTAATGAACAAATTTTTCCGTTTTTACCGCAAAATAAATTATCATGTTGCCTAGCTGCGCTATGGAATTGAAAATGCAATTTCAATTGTAACATCAGGTTGAAGGAAGTTTCCCAATTTTTTTGGAATGGGATACAGTTGCAGCACGGCCCATACAAGTAAAATCATTTGGCTGTATCTCCTACTGTTTGCAAGGTTCAACAATACAATTTTCCGTGTCATAAACAGATGAGATTATACTAGTAACCGTAATAAATTACAAAAAATGAGCGGAGCGAGCTGTGACAAAGCAAGCATACCATGAAACGCCCAATTCATCGCCCAATGTCTATTAGCATATATAGTCATATTTTGGAACTTCAAAAGTGTCATATTCGTGAACAGCATAGCCGCAAACCCCCATACGCAAAAAATTTCCCGTTTCTGATTAATCTGAAAATTTTCGAAAAATTAGCTAATTTTAGCTAATTATTAGCTAATTTTAGCAAATTAGTTATCATCTGTATTATATGCTGTAGTCCTAGTAAGAAACCAGATTCGAAACCAACCATGTTCTATTATGTATATCAAAAAAATCACGTTAAAATCATTTTCCATCGAAAAATAAGAAAGTTTATCAAAAAAATGACAAAAATTAGCTTGATATGTTTAACTAATTAGCTAATATCTAATTAACTACACACAATTTTGCTACCAAATTAAATAGCGCCCTTGCCGAATAGTGAGGCTTTCGAATAAAAAAAAATTTCAAATCGGTTCATTAATTTTTGAGTTATTGTAGCGCAAGACGGACGCCCGACGCCGGACGCCCGATCAGACTCCCCAGACCAAAACAAAAACGCTTCGCTCAATTATGGTCTGTAATGTTGAAATGTGTAAACTTAATAGGTCAGTGCATTCATATTGTTATTGACATAAATGAATGGTAGTGGTAGTGATTAGATAAGCCGCATAATCTTTCTGTGAGACAATAATAGTGTCAAAGTCACCATTTTGGACCAACACCGTGCATATAATATTGCTACACCTTTGAATTGGTTTCTCAATTTGATTCAGATTTTCCTGGAGCATGTTCCATTTTAATAGAAAGGTCACAAAATGTAAACTACCAGAACATAATCTTCTGTACCAGCGAAAAACAGCTTGTAAACTCTGCTACTGTTCAAATTTTGTGTAAATTTTGTTATCTTTTATTACGCATTGTTTCTAGGGGAATTATTGCTCCCAAAAACGTGGTTTAAACTGTTGAATATTGTGATACTGTTTGTCACTATTTGCTTATTGCAAGTATTGATCCTCTTAATATTATTTTATATTAGAGGCGCGAAATAACCTTTCAACGTCTGGCTCAGCTCGGCTCTTCCTGAGTCATGTCCGGCCCGGCTCGACTCGGTTCTCACAGACAGATCGTAAGCTCTGGCTCGGCTCTTCGTAAACAATGTCCGGCTCCGGTCGGTTCTTCCGAAGTATAGCCAGTTTCGGCTCTTAGGCCCCTACTAATAGAGACTTAAGATTTAGTAATTTTAGAGAGCATAATGTAAGATAAAAACCACGAAAGGGACAGTATATTACTTTCAGAAGTTGTAAATGTTAGAGCCGTGTAAATTGCGGAATATCTTGTGGTTGAGAACTGTTATAATATGTTTGGATTTATAAAAGAGCTTTTAATGGCACTGCAACTTCTCACGACAGATTAGGCTTGGCTTGTCTTAGCCTCTGGATCGGCTCTTCAGACATTATTCCAGGTTCGGCTCGGCTCTAGAGCCGAGCCGAACCAAAGCCCAAGTTTATTTTATATGGACTGGACACATCACAGACATATGAAAAATTGCCCAGGTTCGGCAGCCAACGGTCTGAGTGCAACATCTAATATGAATTTACTACCTAGAGCAGAAGTTTCTACGCTTTACATGCCTTGGCTAGAGGAAATATTTTATCATGTTTAGCAGACCAGTTGATATGAAAACGAAGAGCAGTACCTAACTTAGGATGCAAAAATAAAAATATTGGAAGCTTTCTACTTGATATCAAAGTGGAATCAAAATCAGTAAACCTGGTCCAGTCAATTTCCGAAATGTGTAGGTGTGCAGAATTGAGAATTTGGAGCTGGTGGAACCGAATATTTCTACTTGGAAATACAATTATTAATTCGGCACAGTCCTTGGTCAGACCAACTGCTAGTCAACTTTTTTACGGAGCAGTTCTTTCCGTCCAATTACTTCTGTGCCTGTGCGTGTATTACAATGTAGAGATGTACATTACATAAAAGCAGTGGTGTTTATACATCTTCAATACCATTACATATGCTATTCAACAACATAAGCAGCTATTTGCGTTTTATATTCATTGTTGTCATTATTTTAACGTAATGTATTGCAAGATTCATTCATCTCATCTAAACGTATTATATACAACTAAATTTTTTGAGCTGTTTTCTTGGATTACAAACGTTTTTAGATTAACTTTGCCTTTGTTATTTTAGATTGTTCGTAGGCGTATATTAACCCTTTCCAGTCTGAATTATTCGAAATTCGAAAATTTATTCTGATGGTCTGGGCGGCTGAACAGCTTCACTTGGTGGTTTTCGGGCATGAAAAACTCATTGCCGGTGTTGGTTTTGCTCTGTCACCCATGGTTTCATGGGTACAGGGTTATGGCGCCGCCATGGTTCATCGACCTAAAACTCCTGATTTTATTATGACGTCCTGGGAGGCTGATAGCTTGCACTGGGGGTTTTCGGGCATGGAAACCTTACTGCCGCTGTTAGTGTGTGATATCCACATATAGCATATCGACGCATGTTATCGAGAGCTGATTGTCTGTGCACGCAAAAGGGGTAGGTGTACTTATGCTTCCCAACATTCTGCAATCTCGATAGAGTTACTAGTTTTAGAGATTTTTACACATATTTATTATGATACGTACCTATTGCAATTACAGGTTTTTATTAAAAATTCTTCAGTAAAGTTTATTCCATATACATATTGCTAATATAATAGTATTACACTAAATTAAATATGTCTATAACTCGGATTGGGCCTTTGACTCGTTTGGTCGCAAGCATAGGCCTATTTTTCAAAATTTCAACTCATCCGCAAAACGCGTAGCAGATACAATTACTGTACGAAGGTTATAGTGCCGCATCACGATCATATGATGGCACATTTACGAATGAAATGCCTACGAATTTTAAAATGGCCCTTCCTGTGAGTTTTTTAGTTTACTTGTTATGTTACCAACGATCTACAACGATTATTTTTAATTTTACGTATGGGTTGAAATTCTGCTCTAGGGAAACTGCTACCAGGCGAGCAGCCACGAGGTGCGTTTTAACTCAGTCATGCCTGAAATCACGCTATGTTGCGCCACCATTATCCACCTCTCACGTGAATATTGGTTATAAGAACGTAGTCAAACGTAGTGGAGATTGTATGTTGCGGGGGGGAAATCTCTTGAATTTAGTTTGTGTGTGAGATTGGCCATGACTCGGGAGCGGCTTAACCGATTTTGATGATCTTGAGCTCATTCGAACCGGCATAAAGGATTTACCGTGCACATCGCCGAGCTTTTTTGATTTTGGTGTCAGGGTTCAAAATGTGGATTTTTGTCCATTTGACCACATTTTAGTACCCTTCACGGAAGCAAGGTTATTTTGGTCTTAATTTTCGAATGTTATTCTCTGGTTAGTTTTATTTCATTGTACATTGATAAATGCCGACGCCTCTTTTTTGTTTTTCGATTAAGGCTCCGGTTCTGAAATTATGGGATTTGAGGTACGTTTACGGTGGTATGGCGCCCCGATGGTTCGTCGACCCAAAATTCTAAAATTTGTTCTGACGTCCTGGGCGGCTGAAAAGTTTACTTGAGAGGTTTTCGGCATGGCAGACTCATTGTTTATGTTGATTTTGCTCTGCGATCCATGGTTCTGTGAGTACGAGATATGGTGCCGCCATGGTTAATCGCCTCAAAATTCCTAATTTTACTGTTACGTCCTGGGAGACTAATAGCTAGCATTTGGGGGTTTTGGGGCATGGGAAACTTATTGCCGGTGTTAGTTTTGTTCTAACTTTTGCGGTATTGTGTGATACTCCAGCATATCGACGTAGATATCCACATATAGCGTATCAACGTATTCTATCGAGAGCTGTTTGGCTGTGCACGCAAAATAGGTGTACCTTGTTTCAGTACGTTCTGCAATCTTAAATAGTTATGGAGCACTTTGTTGTAATATCCCGCAATTTTTATCGCTAATCGAACTTAAAATTATGATGGGTCGACATGCTTATTACTTTCTGAATGTTTATTGAGTTCATTAATATTTTAATGTCAACACTTATGCACTTGCCACTTGCAAAAACTATTCACGAAATCGTGTTATTGATGTTATATGCACATTGGCCAAGTATTTACAAGTAACACTCTGTGTGTCTCATTTTGATTTATTAGCAGTGATGCAACGACGGATCTAATCTCGAATGGCATTAGTGAAATGCAAACTGTGCCGCTGTCAGTACAAGTAAATGTAAGCCTTACTCTTAGTTTGTACTACCATCAGCGCATAATATATTGGTGGATATATCACTGTTCAGCTTTTCTATGGTAAGCATATAGGAATGTCACGGTGAGTCTCGCGCTATCCCCTTGCATTTCATGTGGAGTGATAGTTCATGTGGCCCACCTCATTGCCTTTAGGGACTGTACCGCACATAAAATGCATAGGGGGCAGCGCGACACGCACTGCAATATTTACAACACGCTTACCAGTTGAAGAGTGTTATACTCGTCACCAAAATAGAATGTTGTCAGCTACCAGTCGAATGTTCAAAGTAACACACAGCTGAAACTTCATCAATATGTTTGCAAGCTCAGCATCGGTCTGAATTATTTTTCATGGATACGAATGTGTTTTTCCAGACGATTGCCATAGCGGTATTGGGGTGTATGCATTCGTAACATTCGTAGGTTGCAGTCATTGGTAAAATTTCTCTATATATGAAAACTCATCAGAAGCAGCTTCCTGTGCTGGCGTAGACGGTTTTAACGCTATGAACCCGTTTTGGCGGCAGTATGTGTGACTGCAGAGGAGTGCACGTTTCTTACAGCTTGTTGCGTAGTGATGCAACCAGTGGAAACTATTTGGTATTACCTGGACGGACAGGTCTGGTGCGCAGACGTAGTGGCACTGGGCAGGGGCACGTCCCCCCATTATAACTTGGCTACGAGTTAAGATCAGATCGTAGCCACGGGAGGTGTAAGAATCTAGACCGCCATTTTCTTTACGTTTAATTGCATCGTGTCAAAAGAAAAGCTGAATTACTTCATAAATGTTGCGATCTGAAGCTGAGCAGATTAAATTCTCTATGTTAATTTCTACATAAATATTTACAAATATGCAATGCATCCATGCATGTTGTGAATATCGCTAGAGCATTAGGAGAACAGTATCATTACTAGGCAACTGTGAATGTATGAAATATAAACTTTTGTTGAAAGTTTTTCAACGATGTCATTGGGAACGTACTCCCCTTATCAAAAACTTGTCTAAGCCACTAAAAACAAGCGTGCACTTCCAAGTACCGAGCTGTTAAAATTCAGCATTCATATATAGTATGGTTAAAACTGTGCTGGAATTTGAACCTTAGCCGAACAATAAAAACGCTTTCCTGTAAGATTCACTGTGCGCGAAAATATATAAGCCAAAAGTTGGCTACTTGATACAAATATCGCAAGAGGTAAGGAATTTTTTGTTGAAACTCACTTATTTGTGGTACGTTGTACAGGAAGTTAATGACCGGCTGGAATGGCGAATGGCGGTGTCTGCACCGCGCTCCATTGTGAATACAAGGTAACAATGTTACGATGTAGCATGTAAAATGCATATGTTTATTCATGTAAAATCATGGAACAAGGTTTGAACAATTTCATCATATGTTCACTAGGTGTTCCGAAATCCGGTTTAATCCAAATGCTGCTGCTACACACGGTTCTTTCAGAAATCTAACCGTTATAATAGCCGCAAAAACATATGATGACGGTAATTTCTCCGTATATGCACACATAGCCAAGCGGAAGTATAAAGATAGATATTACAATTGCAAATTCAACTTTTTCTTTAAACACGGAATTTATAAATTAAAATAAAATAAAAATTTTAAGCAAAAAATAAATTTTTCTACGCTATTGTAACCCCTGTATACAAAGTGTCTTAAAAATCATAAATTAGTTTTATTTGCATTTTATTGTGCAACATAATTATCTGTATATGGGGCATATATAACCCTTTGCCGCATAGTTAGACGTTTGTAACATCGTAACTAGCGACACGATGCACCGATCGAGTTTGTCGTACAGAGTGCGTTACCACACGTCTTGTCGCACGCCCGCTTTCTGAGGTTCCTTAAGAACAGAACAACAGCTGCTAAGTAGAGTAGTGACTAACGTACAAAGTTCCTACCGAAACGGTCTAGGTTAAATTAGCCCCCGATGCAAAATTTTGCTCAACAATGTATAAACTAGACAATCATTCTTGCTGGAAAGGGTTAATAGTCCTGGGTAGGCCAAAGGTCGCCATTTTTAAATATCTTAAACCCCTAAACCGTTAGCTTATATGTGCATCTTAGGGTTGGGCACCGGAAAAAACCAACGGAAAAAGTGTCTTTTTCCGTTTTTTCCTACCCCCCCCCCCGGAAAAAATGGGAAAAAACTATTTCAGGATTTTGCAGCCGAAAATAGTTGGAAAACCATTATGTAACAAAATATTACGGCCGTGCACATTATTTACGCTCATTTAAACAGCATTTACATTTCATGCTTATAATTTAAAGGGTAGAAATGGTTTAACACTATCTTCCAAGCATCGACTAAATATATAATCTTTGCATAAGCATAGCTTGCATCCTTCACCGCATCAAGAACTTTTGCCCGATGGCAAATTTAAATTAAAAATAGGCGCGGTACTAAATAAGCCTTAAGATTTGTATCGAGCATATGAACGCAGTAAACTAGGCAGACACAGGCCAAGTGCACATGCCCACAGGTGGATATGGAACGGGGTTGGTTACCGATAAAGTCAGCCCCTCCAAGAAAAACCAAAAACCTAGGGGTTATACTTCTTGGTGATTATCTACCACCATTCCACTCCCCGCACCGGTCTGTTTATCTGTGATAGATACCTGCGGGCATGTATGGCATTTTTACCACGACGGGTAATAAACTAAATAGATCGACAGTTGGATCGTAGACATAAATTACATACTCTATTGTATTAATGCGCTTCCAGCATTACTTGGACGGTGGGCAGTTTGACACCAATTAGTAAGTATACACAATACTAAAAATATGAAATATTTTCACTATTAATTCGAACCAAGTGATTATACACACTCCTATCGTTAAAGCCACCGTGTGGTTTTCGCATAACCGTGTCCGTTGGAAAGCTTTAAGTGCCGCAACACTGTGTGGTAGTGGTTGCAAATTCGGGTCTTTTCTTTTAGCCCCCCCCCACAGCCAGAATTTTGTCAATTCTGAAGATACAGAGCTGATTTTGGTATCAATTGATTCAGCTCGATGAGGCGGTGCAGAAAATGCTCATTTCACCCACATCTCATTTCTGTATCTTCAAAATTGACATATTCGGGCTGGGGGACTAAAAGAAAAGACCCGCAAATTCCATGTCACAACGTTGTAGGTGTAGACCTTTTTAAGTAATTAAGGCATTGACAATCAACAACAGGATTCAATTTCGCACAAAACTGTGTTTCCTGCTAGTTTCATAACAGGATAACAAGTATATAAAAAACTAACAGTAAAATTTGGCTTTTTTTCATTTTTCTGTTTTTTTCCATTTTTTTCCGGAAAAAAATCTGTTTTTTCCGCTTCGACTTTTTTTCCGGAAAAAACCAACCCTGGTGCACCTACGGTGAAATTACCGTCGTCATATGTTTTTGCGGCTATTATAAAGGTTAGATTTCTGAAAGAACCGTGTGTAGCAGTAGCATTTGGATTAAACCAGATTTCGGAACACATAGTGAACATAAGATCAAATTGTTGAAACCTTGTTCCATGATTTTACATGAATAAACATATGCATTTTACATGTTACATCGTAGCATATTTACCTTGTATAAATTCTTTTACATGGACACAAGATGCATTTCAGATTCAGGGCTCATTTAGCATGAAAAAATGACGATGAAGCGTCAATACAATTTAAAATTTGGGCTCTAGGCTAGGCTCAACTTTAGAGCCCAGCCCAGCCTGTCGTGATATCTGAAGAGCCGACCCCAAGATGTGTTTGAGAGAGAAGAGTTTAGTGTATAGGAAAAATCTGGGTTCGGCTGTCAATAGCTCTCTTGTACAACAGCAACATAGTGATGTTGCAGTACAGTAGCCTGCCAAAAGCAAGAGTAGCAGAGAATACATCTGATCGGCTCTTAAGCGAGTATATAGTTTGTTTCACGGTTTGCATATGTTTTCTCTAAGGGAATTGCAAACTTTTATGTTTGAGAGTGTGAGAGTTAATTCTAGCTTGTTCAAGAGCCAAACCGAGAAGAAGAGCCTTTGACGAAGAGCCGCGTCGAGCAAGAACTTAAAAAACGCGGCTCTTTGCCACCAATAACAAATACCTAGTAAACTTCTATGATCCCGGATTTCACAGTAGAGGGACCCCGAGGCTTTCGCGCTACTTCCTTACCCCCTCCCCCCACACCAAAGTGCCACCTCCAGAGGTGCTCCCATAACGTCGCCCCGTGAGGCGCCACATCTTCCCCGAGGCGCCGCATATTCCCTCCCCTGAGGTGCAGAATATCCACCTTCCCCGAGGCGCCGCACATCCTCCCCGAGGCTCCGCAAACCCCCTCGAGGTACCGCAACTACCGAGTGCTACCCACCCGAGGTGCCCCGTGGTTTCGACACCATCCCCGGAACGCCGCATTTCCTCAAGGCACTGCATCTACCCCGAAGTGCCCCCGCCCCGAAGCGCCGCTCCCTCAGGATCATCACAACCCATGCTCTCGACGCGCCGCAGCCCTCCTCGAGGCGCCGCAGTGGCCTCCCTTCTCGCCAGACGCCCCGACCGAGGTTTGTCATTCATCCGAGGTGCCGCAGCCCCCGGATTAAATATTTTAGCGAGACGCAAAGTTTTATTGCTGGGAGCCTGACAGTTAACTCTAGCTTGTTATCGAAAGAGCCGAACCGAGAAGACCGTTTGACGAAAAACCCAGTAGAGAAAGAACTTGAAAAACGTTGCTCTTTGCCAACCTATAATAAATATCAAGCAAATTACTAGTCAGTGGCGGATCTTGGATTTCGAGACGGTGGAGGGATCCCGAGGCGTTAGCTTCCATTTTTTCGCCACCCCGAGGCACCGCACGTCCAAGATCAGCCCCCGAGGTCGCCCCATCCAAGGCGCTGCAACCTCTCATGGCACTGCCCCTTACCCTGAGGTGCCACACTCCGCCTCCGAGGCGTCACACACCTCCCGTATGCGCACCACTCCCCCGAGATTTCGCATTTCCCCTCGAGGCACTGTAACACCCGACGTGCCACCAATCCGTAATGCTCCCCTCGTAGTCCTGCCCTCACACACGAAGTGCCGCATCCCATCAACGCACCGGAATCCCTCAAGGCACCGCATTACCCCAGGCGCCGTAGGCCCTGGTGAGGTGCCGCACCCCCTCCACCAAAGGCAACGGGCCCGCTACGAGGCTACGGGCGTAGCCCGAGATATCGTACCTCCTAATGATGTGCATCTGCCCCGAAGCACCGCTCTCCCCGATTCGCCGCAGACTCCCACCCCCCGGAGGCACCGCACCCCAAGGTACCATCCCGCGAGGTCGCCTTCCTTCAATGGTGCCGCACCCTGTCAAGGCCACCGCAACTGCTAGAGGTGCTGCAGCCCCCCCGCCGAGGTGTCGCCCGGCCCCGCAGCGTTGCACGCACTTTACCGCTGCGACACGTTCCCCGGATGCGGCCCACGAATCCCTCTGGATAAGGATTTGTTTCTACGGACACTAGTTATAAAAACGGATTTTACAGCATACTAGAAAAAGTTAGCTACACGGAAAGCAATTGGTAAGCCATGCCGGTAGCTATCAAGAAATTTATTCAAAAATGTAAATAACAGGTACATTCTTTATTTCTTTATAGCTACAAAATGAAACAAAAATAAGGTTGACATACGACGGGAAACGAAATAATGTGGGCATTCCCGTGCCCATTCTATTTACCAGAGAACGTGCTATCGGAATATAGCCAGGCTTCGTAGATAAATCTCTAGTCAGCCAAAGTCGTGTTCTTAAAATTTTCCTTAATTTATTCCAGTTCGTTCGTGCAGTGAATCTGATGCCGTCTGAGACGATATAATAAAAATAAATAGTCAAAGTCGAATGTTTCCGATACTGACCAAGCTTTGCTTCTTAAAAAGTATATCTCCAAAAGAAAGTAAGCGCGGGTTTCCATAAAATTCCAAAAAACTTCATTAAAAAATGCACTAGTATTGGTATAAAACATATGATAGTGAAACTGCTGTGTCCCTATAATTGTACATGTACATACGTATGTATCTATGTACAGTTACATAATATATGTGTATAATAGTAGTCTTGTACTGGTTCAACCTACATACATAATATTCATTATTCACTAACAGCACCGCTTACACTGAGTTAAGGATCGCTTTATTCTGTTTTGTGGAAAACAAAGGTTTCGTCCTGGAAACTATTTCAAAATTTACACTGTCGCAGCAAGTGTAGAATATATCGGGCTAAAACGCACAGATACAGGTGGGCTGAGCGTAATTTTTCTGTTCTGTTCAGAATAAATCCAGTGCCCTGGACGGACGGCTAAGTTATAAGGTCAGTACGGTCCGATGGTTGTTCGAACCCGTTCGCGACTATTACCAGTATTGCGTTTTAGGGATATTATTGGAATGAAACAAATACATATATTGCAAATAGCACTAAATGTCCTATTTACATGGTAAAATCACTAAATGATGTATATATGTGCAACCTATTATTTGGTTAGATTTGAATCTTGCATGATCATAAAAAATTTTCCAGGGATGCCATTTTCATGTTATAAAATACTTGTTCAATAATACATTTATTCAGTTTTTATGGTAAATACGACACTTTACGTTTGCTGCAGAGTTCTGCTTATGAAACGTGTTCTGAATGAATTCAGCACTCTTTACGACATAAAATTGTGCGGTGATAATTTTATTTCAGGTATGTAAAGATGGAAAGTATGACACGGCGAGATGAAAATACAAGCGTGTTTGAACGATGATATGAAGATATAAATACTGATAAAAATAGCATAACATTCCAGGATGTAAATAACAAAGATTATAGATTTTTGGTAACCTTATAAATGCAATTCATATGGCTTAATTTGTATCACTTTTAATAGAGCAGGTGGACTTCGTTTCGGTTACATTTTACTGTGCAAACTAGACAGGATAACTGCAGCTGCTATATAATCCTATTTACGGCTTCAAACCGCTGATATGAGGCCGATATGTCTATGGGTGGCAGCGGATAAAAATCTTTATTCAGAAGGGTTGCTTATTGTATTCGTTATTCCCAATTTCGTAACAGTTCATAAAGCATGTAGAAGTACTATCGCGAGAAATATATCACAATCGTTACACGTTTCGCATTATGTGTTGATTATAACTATACATACATATTCGCATTATACATCAGAGGGCTGGTTGTCAGCTTTTTGCACGGAAGTAGAAAAAGACGCCGTTTTTTGCTTGACATGCAAACAGCATTTCGGAGTCCAAATTTCAAAATTCAATGAATGTCGAATATGTAACCACAACCAGCGATGGCTCGTAACGTCTGGGAATGCTTTACTCCTGCACCATGTTATTTTCCGTATGTAAAATTAAAATCGTCCTGAATTTGCCTTTGTTTTTTCATACAGCAACACAAGGATGCAAAAGAAGATTAATATATATATCTGTAAGATCACACAAGAATTAATGCTATAATCGTCATGGTCTATTGTTGCTGTCACTATTTAGCATATGCTGTATTTTGTCATATCCATGATGTGTATTGTAACACAACTTATCAGTTTTTGTAGGCCACATTGGTAAGAACACTCTTGCCGGACATCAAGAGCATCTACATGACCTATGTAGGTGGCTTAGGATTTGTAAAAATACGAGCAAATAACACGTATGGATACTGATATTAATAGATTTACGGATTTAACGTTACCTAATTGGATTGCGCAAGGAGGAGAAATACTGGACGCTAATCTAATGTTTCGCTGTATGCAATTTTAATTGTGGTTGTGCACAGTCCTATGCTTGTAAAGTTCCTTATGCAATCGTGCTGTGACTTTAGGTCAATGTGGCTTATCTTTCGGTTTCCTCCAGATTGAGTCAATAAATTCACAACTGGATTTTAGAGTTCTAAAAAGTAAAACAAGACCTAAAGATAAATTATACCAACCTAATTGAGCAAAGTAGTTGGTAGAGCTAAGTTGCGTAGTTTTACGCAAAGAGGACTGTTTAATACATGTTTAGCACCATTCCAAGTGCCATATGTGAAAATAGTGGTTCAGTGTATTTATAACTGCATGGTATTAAATTCCGGAACGTGGATTTAGGAAGCAAAAATGTTTAGGAGGCCCCTGCACCACCATGAGAAATCGAACTACTATGGCTGATTTACAATTTCAGTGAATGTTTTCTAGTTCAAACGTTGTAGACCTAAGTGACAAATGTGTCAGATTCGTACGATCAAGCAAACGGCAAAACGGAAAGTTATTAATGAAATTGAAATAAAGTGTACCGCCGTGTGTGGCAGTGTTACCACAAAAATATTGATTTATATGTTTTGCAGCAGCACGTTAAAGCGGCAGAGCGGAGCTTGTTACAACCGATAACATTGAGAGTATAGTATTTCTGGATAATGTGTTTAATCACGGTGGGCGACCAAAGAGTTATGTCTATGTCGACAGATTGCTTTAGAATTGTGCATTGTCAAGGCCCTTACGAGTAATACTTCGCTGAGAGATGGTTTTTGAAAATGGTTTTTATATTAAACTGTATATTAACGCTTTATCGACTGGAATTCAATAAAATACAGTAAACATTTAGGCACGGCTTTTGCTTGCTAACAATTTACCGTTTTATGCATTCCATTACTGAATATCCGCCAGTGTAACGTTTTGGGTTAAAGGAAACTCGTAAGCATGGTACGCTCAAATAGGGCATTGGTGTGGGTTTAACATTACATAAAAACAGCAATCGTTGTAAAATGTTTTACTTATGGAATTTGAAGATTCCTAAATTTACCGCGCTATGTATTAAAGTGGTGATTTATTGTAGAATCCAATACAATGCTAATATTCGCTGGAATTATGCTGACATTTTATAAATGCAATAACGTTTACAAACTTCGAAAATTTGGTTGTTAGTTGCATATTCAATGTATACTACAAAAAACGTCAATGTTGTATGTACTGTTAAGAAAAGACGCTGCAGTATCTCAGTAACATGCACCAATGTCGAACGTGCAGCCACTATAGGTAGAATTTTAAACTGCACATCATATTTTACCGAAGATATTTGCCAACCAGAAGAGTAAACTTACTTTCATCGCGCCCATGTCAATGAATGTCTAAAATATTTTTTAGTATTAAGAAACTCGTAGTGGTTCGATTCGAGCACTTATATGGCATATGTACTATGTACTTCCACTCTTAAATTAAACAAAATTTATATATATCTTTTTTTCTTGTGTGGCTAAAGTCAAGTACAGAAATTGCATTAGGTTTACGCTTATGGTAACATTTGTCTAAAATGCTATGTGTCTATGCAATAGATATGATCATATGTTTGTGTTGAATTCAACCGATTGTTGATAACGTGTATTCCAAATTGCTGATAAGAAATGGGAAAATAATCGTATCATTTAAAAGTTCCAAAATATTTTATGATGTAAAAGCTGGAGTTGATGATGTTTGCTTAAGAGTATGACACTATTCAGCCTTTGCATGGTAAGCCTATGGGGATATCGCGATGCGTTTCGCGTTGCCCACCTGCATTTCAAGGGGGCACATTTCACCTGTCCACCTTCGGTAATTTGCCCCCATGAAATACAGGGCAAGCGGTTCAATGTACCCTTTAAAAGCAGGGCTACAGCGTGAAAAAACTGAAGAGTGTCGCCCTTCAGCAAAATATCATGCGATATTTGTAGAACCAAATGTTTTGTAGCGATAGATATTATTTCCACGAACATCTTCCCGCACTATGAAATCTTTAATTTACGATATATTTAGAGCAAATCAATTCAGCTTCAGAACATGACTAAATTAAAAAATATGTTGACAACGTTACGGGATAATAACGCTTTTCTTATTTTTCGAAACGCGTAATTGGTTGGTATAGATCACAGGTCCCTAGTAACCCCGAAGCGCGAAAATAAAATTCAGGCCATGCCGTTCTTGATATAAAGTATTTGCTAACGTAGAAATAAACTTCACAAAATAAACTGGAGAAAAGGCAAGCAGTACTGAAGAGACCGACATTTGAACATGGGTTTCGCATTCATGCAAGCTAAATGCAACAACAGTATTTGCTAAAGCAGAAATACCTAAACTTATGCCGTTATTGATATAAAAGCCGTGCCTTAGTCTTAGTCTGAGTTAAGGATCTTATATGAGACATACACTAAGCTCAAGTTGGAGCTATCGCTGTGGCTCTATGCTGTTATTTTCATACCGTTGTAACGTGCCGCCCCTCAGAGTTTACTAGGCCGATCACAGATTGGTTCGGTAACAAAAATTGGATAAATTTAAGTCACTAAAATCTTCATATTTTAACGATTACTTGTATATTTTCATTAACAACGCTTCAAGTATACAATAAAAATAAAGATTAATGGGTAAAACTGTGCTAGAGCAGCAAGTTTTATTAACATTCATTACAAAATGTTAATCGACAAGTTAACGGAATTTGCATCGTCTAAATTCAATTGTGCCTGCGGGTTGTATAAAAGATTGATATTCGGACAAAGCCCTTATATTTCACAAGGTAATTACTTTGTTGTTTCTCGAATCTTCCTTCCTTGGTTTAAGTTTCGTACCTCGTATCGTAACCATTACCGCGCATAAATCTGACATTAAATTGGACCTATGCAGCAACCCATATGTATTGTCAGCTGTTTTTATTGCCAATTTACTGGTTAATAAAGAAATATAACAGTAGTCATATATCCCTTTCATGTTCATCAGATCCGGTTAATCACAACGCACATAGTGTCGTGTTGCGCTGAGTTTGTCGTGTGATGTGTACTAGGACCAGTTCTGGCCCTAAGGGATCCCAGCTGCACCACGGTTTACTCTGTTGTGGTGCCCGGACAACCCCGGCTTCCACGACTCCCCGGTGATCTACGCGATGACCTAAGGGAACCGCTTAGCTTAGCAGGCTGCCGGCGGGTTAACCAGGGTGTTCGGCCTGGCCCCTATAATGGCCCACGTGTCTAGCGGTATGAGGTCCCCCGAGGGAGAGTCAACCCTTAAGCCTGCTCACAGGTAATAAGGCTGACTCACCTTTCCCTCATATTCCACTTAATCCCCTAAACGGGGTCCTCTGGTTCTAGCGGAATTCCCCGTTGGTGCGTCCCCATTTAATTGGCCTCGTTTCTAACCTTCGAGCGTTGCACAACTGGTCCTGAAGCCTAGTCTATAAGCACGCGCAAATCAGAAGGAACCTAATACGCAAATCCTAAAGAGCCTAGTCGAGGTATGCTCCCTAAATCTTGGTTAGTTGTGATAGTGCAGAGGGCACTGAGGCGAGGGCCCCAGTCCCTTGAAGGTCAAGATTCAAAATACTGATATAATGTATTAGGTGGCGAGCTAAACATAGCAGTGATCAATTATACGGGTCTTGCAGCGGGGACACTTTGGATAATGCGCGCAGCCACTAGTGCGGGGCACAGGAGATTGCCAGCTCGGGCCTTTAAGCCGGGTCATGCGAGCGAATTGGTAGTAGCGGATAAAATTTACATGACGCGGTGGGGTGGGGGGCTTGCTTGCTATGACGCAGGATTCGCCTGGTTGAAAAAATAATAATTTCTGAACTTTATCCAGGGTCGAAAAGTTATACATGACTCCGAACTGCTTGAATATATTAAACACGGTTCAACTCCTTTACTGTCGAGCCTTTTCCTGTGCACACACAATGAACACCGCCCAATTGGGGCGTACTGCACGCTATATACAACAATTACAATTTTATTGTAACGATAATTGAAGCAATACCAGAGTCGGGCACCTTACAAGGTACCCTGAGATATGCACTCCACGTACTATGCCTCAAGATCTTCCTTTAAGTAGAGCCCGATACATTTTGGAGAATAAGTTTGAATTGGTGAACAACCAGCTACCTATTGAATCCTGATAATTTATCCCCGTTTTGTGAAGTGAAATCCGAGTGAAAAACGGGACCGAAGGTTCTAAATTTAGTGCAGTTTCAACAGCCACTGGAGCGGCTCACGCACGATCCGACTAATGCGAAATTCGCTCCCAGAGAGCTCCGGGAGAGGGTGCCGACATAGAGTTTCCCCGTAGTTGCACGGTTAGAAAGCCTACGTCCCACCACGGCTCAGTATACCTTAGTTCGCCGCCAGCTCCAGTCTCTGTTTCACTCTACGCTCAGCAAGTGTCTCTTAAAAATTTTTTGTTATGCTCAAGCCCGCGGTCGTTTGCATCGAAAACCAACCGGAAGCAAAAGAAACAGCGAACGAATGAGGATTCGACGCTGAAACCCGATTCCAAACCGTTGGGGACAACGCGTGTCACCCGCGGATGCAAACGGCCACGTCTCCCGTGTCTCACCTCATGTACATTGTAAAACGGGCTCATCTAGAAACAGCTTTCAATCAGGACTCCTCGCATTATCATCACTTCCCGTTAAGCTGATGCACCAGACCTTAGAAAAGAAATTTGCTTGCCTTGAATTACCTCAGAACAGGGCTTTTGCTCACTCCGAATCACCCTAGAATAAAATTTTACTTGCCCCGAACTACCTTAGAACAAAATCTTACTTACTGCCCGATGCCTTAAAGCAATTTTGACCGGCTCTGCTTAGAAAAGAACGGTTGCTCGCTTTTAACTGCCTTAGGACAAATTTCAGTCACTCCTCGGACCTGAAAACGAAAAGTGGGCGTCCGAGGAGCGGGGAACCAGTCGACATGCGAACGAGCGAGAATTTAACCAAGTTTTTTATTGCAATTCTGAAATTTCAACGGGGTCCGCACTTCACGGGCGCGTGGAGCATCCTTCCGACACTCCAACGTCCGCGAAGGGCGGCCCTTGTGGTATCGAAAATACATTCAACCAAGGAAAGCTCTCCACCGTGGGGGCACGGCGAGAAACCTCCCCTGGCGTGCTCAAACGAAAAGAAAAGAAAAGCAAAAACCCTACAAAACATGTGAACGTGGCGACAACCGCCAAAACCCTAAAGAAAAACATCGACTGGCTCCGATCGAGGAATCGGGCTCAGCTCTTTTATACTCACCTTAAACCCCCCTTTCTCTGTCCCCGACCTAGATTCGCAGAAGCGGTGAAGTTTGAAAGAAAAGACCGTCTCCTCTACAATGTCTACAAATATTTTAAGCTGAAAACAAATCGATGTACCATTGCAAACAACAACAATAACTGCTGACCGCCGCCGAAACATTAAGATGCAGACACCGACACATATGCCAATATACAATACGTTGTTTAACGACGGGCAGTGGCCGAAACGTGCCAAAGAGCACGTAAACAACCTAAACCTCGCGCTGGTCGGCGCGAGGTTTTATTTTGCTTAAAATATAAAAGCGCTTCGGGCGCTGAGATTGACTAGAGGTTAGTATAGTTTTTTGTTCATATTTCAGGAATGAAAAGGAGCAGGCGGCCGGGGGCGGGATCATATCCATGCCCTGGCTGGTCGCCTGCTTATGAGAACCCCCATTTTGGCGTAATTCCCTTAGGTGGCCTGTTAAAGGCAGTTAAATGCGTGCACGATAGGAAAATTTTGGGTTCCAATTGAGTTATGGGGATCCTGTAGAGGTCCGTTGGGGCGGATGGCCCCGATTTATGGTGGGATGATTAGAATAGGACCTAATTGAAGTATAGGGCTCCAAAAATCGGGAAGTTTTGGTTTTAGATCTGATGATTTAGGGCCTTAAAGTTGGATAGCTTAAACGCCGGATTGAGGGCCCCTAAGTACATACGGGTTGGGGTTAGGTTGACCCGCAAGGCCAATTTTGAAGCCTTAGAGATCCCTTAACACGATGTTATCACCCCCTTTTGCCTGAACGTTAAAACCATCCCAGAATTTCCAAAATTTGTACACCCCCTGGAAAATGAAACTTTTCTTACGCTGAGCCAACTTTATGAAATCCTTCGTTACGTGTCCAACTCTCCCACACAATATCTATGTACAAAGCATAACTGCC
>JASANE010001873.1:0-17599 GCA_030248225.1 Trileptium ribeirensis
AAAGAAAAATGCGCAAAGAAAGTATAATATAAGCAAAATTAAAGATTACAGCGTTCCGTCGGCAGTGTCTAAATGTCTTCCAAGCCGATCGTCCCGTAGGCAAAAGTCAATCCCGTAGCGCAGCAACCAATAGTCCAACGGTAAGGCAGAGTCCGTGTGGCAACCAGCAGTACACCGTCGAGCGAGCAATACGACTGTTACGTAGCGGCCCAAAAATCGTTGCGACGAGAAGCGCAACGTCCCGAAAATAACAGCCGGGTCGAGTGAAAGTTCGACGGAGCGAAAGGTCGATCAAGTGTCCCAAGGTCGCAGAGCGATAAATAGTTCTAGTCAGTCGTCGTTTGGCGAGTAACACGATTGTTCCGTCACTTCCGATAACGTAGACCAAGACCGAATAGTCAATAGGCTAACGGTCGATAATAAATGTGTCGACGGCAAACGGCGGCGTATGATAAAATTGGCGTACGATGAAATTGTAGAGCACAAGACGATATTAATTTCACAAATGAATCGGCAAATTAGTATAGAGTGATAGCGATTTAATGAGTTAGTTAAATAGTTAAGCACGCTAATAACGCAAAGTCCCTGAAATAGTGCCCTATGGTTTGGTGCACTCGAGAGCCACAGTACTCGACGGCACCACCGACAGCAGCACGAGCTGCCACCCTTAAACGTATGTCCGTAACAAGAGCTAGAGTCAGGCGCAGAATATAAATATTGACCAAACAAAGGCACAAAACAATACGACTCACAAAGGTCATAGAAGCATATGCTAGTACATACAAGACTGGAAGACCATTGACACAACACGAATGGTACCCTATAGGTGGAAGAGGTCCGCATAAAAGTAGAAACTGAACTTATACGAAACTCGCCTACAATAATTTCAGAATTCCTACTGGTATTCAGAGTCCCTATTACTATTAAACGAAATGGGCGCCGCTAATGAACTACCCTCGGCATGTGGTTTAGACGAAAGCTTCAGACTCACTGCGTGAGGTTTAAATGAAAATTTACTCTCTCACTGCATGTGATTTGAACAAAGCTTTAACTCATTACAGGGGGTTTAAATGAAATTTTACGCCTCACGGCGTAGCCCCCATACGTTGTAATAACCGGTGACGCAGCTGCATGGTGCAACTTCCTAACACCATGCCCATACGACCCCGGCTATCGTAACCTCAAGGGTGGACCGTGAATACAAAATTTTGAACCTATTCTTGGTCAGACCCAAGAAGCTACGCAGCTTAGCAGGCCGCAGGCGCGCTTCACGGGGTGTGTTCGGACCCCGCCCGAAAGGTTGCGCACGTGTCTAGTATCTGGTATGATTTCTGAGGTCCCCCAGGGAGGCTGGCACCGACACCTGCTCGCAGGCCATGGATCCTAGCCGCTATTCCCTATCTTAGTCTCATCGGAAGTTGTTTGGTTCTATTTTAGTGTGATAAGTGTTTGATTAAAATATAAAGAAGTCCCTACAAATTTGAAGCTCAAGTTGATTTACTTAAGAAAAATCTTGGTGTGCTCCGTGTTAGAGCAGTGACCTGTGTGGCCCCCACAGGGTTCCGACTATCGATGGCGTGGCCTGCTTCCTCAACAAATTCTATGCAAGCGTACTGGTGTCTTGACCAGTGAAGTTTTAACCCATTTGAGTCAAGAGAATTCCTGACAAGTTTTGAATTTCGGTCGTAAACTGATAAAATTTTACTTGTGTTCTCCAGTTATTTCATTCCATCGTTCCAATAACAAAGCGTAAATAGACCCGTCAGACATTCTCGCCCACAAGCCATGACGGGCAGCGCCTGCTCGTCCGAGCGGACAAACCAGAAAAGAACGCTCCTATCGTCTTGGTGAAAACAAGGCGGTACTCGGTGTGTCAAAATACACAGTTTATTTACAGGATCAAGATTTATTGTCGGGACGAGTGTTTCCTAAAAGCTTAGTAGTATCTTGCTGTGATGGCTGCGGTTCAACACAGTGTGACGGCACGAGACATGAGAAGAGAACTGGGGAGGACCGTACAGATATTCGCCAAGTTGCGAACTGGGGGCGGTTATCTCTGCTTCGACTCCATGTTGGCGAACTACTCAGCTATGCAGCACACTAAGCAGGGGCCCTAGAGTGCTTCAGAAATCGCTCCTAAACGCAGGTCGCTCTAGGCGACGAGTAATAAGGCGGGGAGGAAGAAAAACGGTGGTCAGAACCGACGGCGCGAGCTCGATAGCATTCCTGGAACGTTTTGTAAGGCGATTCCCACTCTATCGGGTGACAAGGGGCCTGGAAATTTATCCTCAACTGCCCTGTTGTTGTTGTGCAGTTGAGTTATCATTGACTTCGTTGTCAATGTTGTCGTGTTCCTATGGCTGAATGGTTAAGACTGAAGATTCTGCAGCGGACTTAAATTCTCCGTGCAGGATCAACTCACTAAACGGGAAAATATGACTGGCTGACACTGAAACTATAGAAAAAGTGAAACTGGGCATACATAGTACATAGCCTAACGGGCAAACCGAGCTAAAATCAAAGAAAAGCTAAACTCAGCGATCAACTCGCTCCAAAAAGAAAAATGGGTTTTGCACTCGCCCGGTTTGGGGCCGAAATGGCTTGGGTGAGGAGCTAAGTTTTCTTTATTTTCAGGAAGTCCTAAAATTTTGTTTGAAGGCGGGGACACGAAGTGTTTCTCCCGCAAAGGCGGTATCTGGTGATGATGCAGGGGTAAGCCTTAATGCTGTTTCTTTTAGACAATGGTCTCGAGAGAAGACCATTGCGTAGTGCAATGATGAACACCGGTAAACTTAGTTGTTTTAACTGCGTTTTTATTTGGGTCCAAAACTGGTGTATCACCACAAAACGAAGCGTCATCCTCCCAGGTCGAGGTCGGCTAAATTTTGTTCAGCTGGGGGCTTGCTCCTCCAGCTCGTTTTTGAATAAGCCGGGGGTCCAGAGGGACATCTAAAGTTAATCCGGTCAGTCGTCACAATGAAACGTGTATCTAGGTGAGATATCAACTAGATTTGTTAAAACGCCCTAGGGTCGGTGTCAAACGATTAAACCGAGACGATCCTTAAGCAGCAAACACCTTAAACTCAAGTAATGATACCTAGAATTTGATCTGTCTTTTGTGTTCGCAAATTTTCCTAACTCAAAGAACAAGGCGAAATTTTAAGGGTTTCCTAAAACCCGGCAGAGGCTAGTCCTCCGTCCCTAATCTGCATGTCTGTCAAAGCTCAACCACGGCATGAGTCTTGAACGATCAACTAAGCTGCAAATTTGGAAGCCATAATAGCAAAACCATTGAACAATTCCCTATTTTCTGTGGCATGCACGTTCAAGAAGCTTAACCGTGGTCGGCTCAGGAAAAGTCGTCGATCCTAACTCAAATGAAGCAAGTCATGAAAAAAACCTGGACGAGAAGCGTCCATTTTGTTGTGCCTTACCTAAGACCACGGGGAATCAGCTGGACTTCGACTTTGTCACCTACAATTTGTCACCATCCCGTGTAATCACTCAAGATGGCCTAAACGGGACTCGATGTGTGGAGGTTTATCAACGAACTTATTAGATGGCCTATGAACGACCTGTCACTGTTACATTTGGGGAAAGTAAACCCCCATACTCTCGGTTCTCTTCTTGACTTACACTATTTGATCCGGACTGCAATCGCTAGTCCCCTTCCGCGAGACGAAAGACGTCTACGCGGGTCCTCCAACTGTCGAATCCCATTCCGAACTCGCAAAAGCCAAAACACGGGAAAGCAGAAAAACAATGTAAAACGATACGTCATAAACTCTAGCGTCGGAGCCGGTCAGTAGAGTCGACCGAACTGCGCGCTGCCGAAGTCGAACTGATTCCAAGATTCGACGCGTTGGTCGTAACCTCGAAATTTTCGCCTGTAGTTAAGGATGGCGATTTTGTCGCCGTCCAATCGTTGGCGATTTCTTGACGCCCACTTTTTTTTGGTTTTCTGTCCAGTGCCCAATTGGGGACACTTCCGGAAAATCGAATCTTGACGGCTACCGTAAACCGTCGATGTCCTTAAAGAGAGTCGGCTTCAATTAAATTTGCCGACATCAAGTTTGAATCTTCCGAGTACTCGGAAGTTGACCATCTGTGATTTTAGTCCCAATCTTCCCATGAAACCTGAGCTTTTAAGCTCAAATTTCCTGCAATTAGGACAGGATGTCCTTTGAAATCCAAGTCAACGCCCACGTTCGTAAGACAACATCGGGTTCCAAGATGGTTACATCGCCACACAAGTTCCGTAATGTCCTCAAAAGTTGCAATCTGTCCGATCTTTTGGATTGCTTAAGCTTTCCTGCCTTAATTGGGTCAGCAAACAACGATATTTCCTTTGTGGTCATGATATGCCGCTCGTCAATTTGGATTTAAACGCGTTGATACAGCAAAACATCGAGAAAAAGCATTTTCACTCGTGGTTCCTAGCTGACTTGACTGGTTTCCACATGCTCCAGGGGGGGAACGAACAACGGGGATGAACCCATTTCTAAGTTGAAGATAGAGCATCCTTCAAGGGACTCCCATTGAGGTGGGGGACCTGCTCTGAGGCCCCGAAAACCCATGGGAAGGCTTTAAACTCACCCCCGTCCGTCCTAATCGTCGGCATCCAGTCCGTCCGTAAAACTCTAAATTTTAGAGAGTTTTAGTATGGCGTGTCCTTGTCTGTCCGTCCTCATGTTATGTCCTTACATATATATATTATATACATATATCTACACACACATACACACAAATACTCACGCTACACACATCAGACACAGTGGCGTCTTGAGCGACAGAAAGGTCGCTCAGGATAAACACAAACTCACAACACACCACCAACAACAACAACAAAGCGACAAAGAAGAAAACCGACCAGAAATGTCGGTTAGAGAGAGAACGAGGACAAAAAGCGAAAGCACAGCGAGGACACGAAAAGGGCGTGGGAAGGGAAGCGGGACAAGGGGAATCCCGGGAGAATTTCGAGGGGCTGGGGCCAGATTCGGTCTCAGGACGAATAATGGGGACGATCGATACCAAACACGAGGGGGGAGGACGTAATAACGGGTCGGGACCCACCTATGGGTCCCTATATGTATTAGTATGGGGAGCTTTAGCTTTTACGTTAACGGTTGGGCGGAGCGACGCCCGCCGGGTATCGTTGGACTCACCGTCCAACGGCAATTTGAACGAGGGGTGAGACCGCCATCGGGGCGGCAGGGGTAAGAACGGTACTAAGATTGCAGCGATTAGAGAGAGTAGTGGCTACGGTAGGGCGCTTTTGCTGGTTGTCCCGGGTTAACGGGGCGGCGTACCGAGATCCGCCGGGTATTTTTGGAGATGTCTCATCGAGACGAATCCGTTGAGGGGCGGTTCGCTCATTTTAGAGTTGAGAGAAAAATCTCGAATTTTCGATGCCCATCAACGATCGGCAGCAGCTTTCTAGGCATCTTTGAGTGTCTACTGCGAGTCAGGAGGGACTCGGTCGGAGGTCCGGCACTCATCGTTGGACTGAGCTGGTCGTTATGTGCAAAACGAGGGGTCGCATGCACCGGTTCAAACACGGGGCAGAGCAACGAGGATGTTGGAAAATGGGGGCTTGTATTAGTTGCATACTACAATGGGCTACGGAAACGAAGCGGTTTTACCTGGAAGATTTGTCCACAGGGCACACACACAAGTAGATACATTTACATATTTTATACATGGTATGTCCTAAATATATGGAAGGTAACAGTCCGGGTTCCACGTTGACAATCCCACCTAGCGTAAGTAGCGATTGTCTCTACACGTTACAAGCGGAGCTTCGGCGTTGTCCAGGGCGTCTTTGGGTGTCCAATCACAATTCCCAAAGTATTCTACCAACCTGCTCCGGTTATTTTCCGGATCATGGTACAGTAGACGGTGGCGGGCCCTCGAATTAACCCGACATCCGTCGTCCCTTATAATCGCGAAGGCTACCAAACGTATAATTTCCGCTTGTTGCGGCTTGTTGTTTTCCGCGACCATTACTTAGTATATTGCTAAAACCAAGTAAACTTAATATTTTTGATTTCAGTCTTAACAAACGTGTTTTCTTGAACGTGCAGCCAGGGGCCTCCTATTCCCGGACAGTCGTAACCGTCAAACTTTTAGCATATAGTGTCCTCTGGTTGGGTTTTCGGCTAATCTCCAGACTCCTTTGGTGTGGGGCTCCATCTTCAGTCTTACAGATCGGTTTTGGCGGTTTATTACCCTATACGTCGGTCAGATCGTAACACTCGTCCCGGTCAAATGAGTCAGTTACAACAAAGGGATATATCATATCATGCGAAACGGTTCATTAATGGTACGGCATATTATACAAAATGTTCAACGATATGGTACGGCATATTATACAAACTGTTCAACGATACGGCATTTTATACAAACTGTTCAATGGTACGGCATTTTATACAAACTGCGCAATGATACGGCATTTTATACAAACTGTTCAAAGATACGGCATTTTATACAAATTGTTCAATGATACGGCATTTTTATACAAACTGTGCAATGATACGGCATTTTTATACAAACTGTGCAATGATACGGCATTTTTATACAAACTGTTCAATGATACGGCATTTTTATACAAACTGTTCAATGATACGGCATTTTTATACAAACTGTTCAATGATACCACACAACATTTTATGCAAACGGGTCACTGAAATGATACAACCTTAGATACAAACGGGTCGCTGCTATGATACAACATTTTACACAAACGGGTCACATGCCAACGCGTTCCAGTACAATTTTGGGTTCGAAAGTCATGAAATGCTCGTGACAGGGCCGGAACGGTCTGTTACATCTTCATTATCAAAGATTTTGAGCTATCGTTATGATTAATAGCGGTTTTCGAAAAACATAATCTAAGTGAAATATCAAGATCTTGTGTTATCCTTATGATTATATATGTGGCCCAAAAGCGCAATACTCGCGTGAGCTAGAAGAACCTCTAGGATTATTAAAGGTTTGTGAACAAAAGAGACATGCCGCCTAAAAGCTAACTATACGCGTGATCTGACTCACGTATCAATAGCTCGAAGAATATATATGATTAGAACCAATGCGATCGGGGAATCTGTTACTAATAACTGATAGTGAAGAATGCTAATGTGTGGCCCAAAAGCGGAATACACGGTTGCCCAAACCCACAATTCAAAAGCACGAGGAATCGATGCGATTTGTGAACAAAGAGAGCGTGTGGCCCAAAACATACGCGCTGGTATGAGGAAACCTTGTGATTATTAACGGTTTTCGAACAAACATGACGTGTGGCCCAAAAGCGCAGTCTAACTCACGTATCAATAGCACGAGGAATCTTTATGATTAGAACGGTTTGTGAATGAAGGGCACGTGCGTAGCAATGCTAGAATATACGCGTCATATTCCAATGGCTCAAGAAATCTTTAATAACGGTTTGTAAACTAAAGGAACTTGTGGCCCAAAAGCCGAATATGCGCATGGGATCGGGGAATCTTTATGAGTTTATTACCGGACTGTGAAGAAAGCGAATGTGTAGCCCGAAAGCGAAATATACCCTTAAACTAACCGACATATCACGAACTCGAGGAATCATGATTAATAACGGTTTGTAAACAAAGGAAAATCGTATGCCGAAAGCGGAATACACGCTTGAACTAAACCACATATCAAGAGCTCGAGAAATCGTGACTAATGACGGTTTGTGAGCAAAGGGAGTATGTGGCCTAAACCGGAATATATGCGTTGGTTCGAGAAATCCATATGATTATTAACGGTTTGTGAACCCCAAACGCGGAGTATACGCTTCATATACACAACAACAGCTCCATGAATGTGTATGATTAATAGGGTTTGTCGACTAAGTAAATCTGTCGCCAAAAACGGAATATATGCGTGATCTATCTTGCGCATCAATATATTGAGTTTTATTTTTATGATTAATAGTGGTTTCTAGAAAGGGAAATGTATGAGCCAAAAGCATAATCCAAGTGACATCAAGATGTTGAATTACCTTTTTTGTTAGCAACAATTTGTAAATAAAGGGAACGTGTGCCCAAAAACGAAACATACACGTGAAGTAATTCACAAAGCAATGGCTTGACGCATATTTGGTTAATAACGCTTAGTGAAGAAAGGGATCGTTGCGATTCAAAAGCAGAATATACGCGTATCTCACTTACATAATAAGAACGTGAGCAATCTTTGTGATTAATAACGGTTTGTGAGCAAAGGGAACGTGTGTGCCAAAAGCGGAATATACACGTAAACTAACGCACATATAAATGGCTCGAAAACCTTTTATAACCGGGTTATGAAGAAAGGGAACGTGTGGCCCAAAAGTTGAATATATATGCCGCGTTATTTAGCTCACATATTAATGTTTTGAGGTATGTTTATGATACGAGTGTACCAAAAGCGGAACATAAACGTGACCTAACTAATATATTATTGACTAATAACGGTTTGTCAACAAAGGAAAAGTGTAGCCCATAGGCGGAATATACGCGTGGGGAAGAAAAACCTTTAGGACAATTAACAATTTTTGAACAAAGGGGATGTGCGGCAGACTATACGCGCGATCTAACTCACGTATGAAAGAGTTCGGAGAATCTGTATGATTAGAACTGATTTTGAACGAAGGGAACGGGTGGGGAAAAGCCGGAATGTACGCGTCATATACCAATGGCCCCAGGAATCTTTATTAACAACTTGTAAACAAAAGGGACTTGAGGTCAGAAAGCGGAATACACGCTTGAACTAAACCACATAACGTAGGCTCGACGAAGCGCGATTAATAACAGTTTTGTGAACAAATAGAGCACGTGGCCTAATCCGGAATGTACGCCTTGGCTCGAGAAATCTTTATGGTTATTAACGATTTGTGAACCTTAAAAGCGCAAAATATGGTTCATATAACTCACCCAACAAGAGCTCCAGGAATGTTTATGATTAATACGGTTTGGCAACTAAGTGAATATGTGGCCCAAAAGCGGAATATATGCTTGATATAACTTGCACATCAATGGATTGAAAAATCTATGATTAGTAATTCACCTTTGTATTCACCTTTGTACCGGACAACAATGGTCGTCTATTTGTAGCGATTTGCATTGCCGCCCGATCGACCGCGGTACATGACATGTCGTGTTGAACAATTGATTGATTGTAAGAAAGCGCTGTGGTCCTAAAATTGTAATTATTAGTGAACAAAGGGAGCGTGCGATCCGTACGCGGAATATACGCGTATCTCACTCACATATCAAGAACTTGAGCAATCTTTGTGATTAATAACGGTTTTGAGCAATGGTTCGAAGAACTTTATAGTGTAATAACGGTGACGCAGCTGCATGGCGCAACTTCCTAACACCATGCCCATACGACCCCGGCTATCATAACCTCAAGGGTGGATCCTAAGATTTGCGACTTAGCCACTTTTCTCGGTCAGACCCAAGAAGTTACGGAGCTTAGGAGGCCGCAGGCGCGCTTCACGGGGTGTGTTCGGACCGCGCCCGATTGGTTGCACACGTGTCTAGTATCTTGGTATGATTGCTGAGGTCCCCCAGGGAGGTTGACACCGAAACCTGCTCACAGGTCATGATGTCAAACCGATATTCCCTGTCCTAATCTAATGGAAGTTGTTTAGTCTAGCGTAACCTGAAGTAAAAGACGAGCCATGGTTGGTTTTGCAGGGTAAATTTTGAGTTCACATAATTTATCCTCAGCAGAACACTTGATCCGTTGTAGCCATATGGCCCCCACAGGGTTCCGACGTGCCCTGGATCGTTTAACGTCGGATTAGCTACTTGATATCCTGATAACCTATTTATCCGTATTTGGTGATAACGTTTTCCTGGTAAATTTTATCTCTATTTGCCTGTACTGATTTCACGAGCGAGTTCGACTGACGAATTGGGTGGAACACTCTCGCTACAATTCTGCGATTTTCATATACAAATGCTGGTGGCGAACTGCACGTGTCAGGGCTTGGAATATTTCCCTCGTCAAGCCGTGGCACGCAGAGTTGGCCCGTCCGTTCGGACGCACTTATTACGCCTGAGTACAAATAACAATGGACACTAGGGATGATTTTCAACGTTTTATTTCAAGATATGTACAGTACAAATCAGACACAAGAGGTTGAAGCATCCTATAAGCGGAAACTTGGAGACTGTCGTGCTCGTTCATTTCCTTGTCCGCGTCTAGTCGGGGCGCGAGGCGGTGCGAGTGAGTAAGTTCCCGGAAAATACCGGACCAAAATCTATACCCGAGACGTTCAACTGAGTCCGCTATAGCTCGGATTATGTGTTCTGGCATGCTTCGAAGCTCGCTCTGGATAACTCGGGGCTTTCCACACTCTTAGAGAACCGTGCGGGAAAAATGGCAGCTCGCCTCTTTTATCCTGTAACTTTAATCAAATGGGAGCATGAATCGGGGTACGCGGAAAGGCATGAACCTACGACGAAAATTAGGCATAGTTACATTAATAAGACCGTCTAATGTACAAGTTAAAACACGGTAAAAATTGACGATTACTTATAGAACAAGCAATCGGGCGTTGATAATCGTCGCACCATGAGCGTGGTGCCCATGCGGGCGTCCACTGATAGAAACCTCGTCCAGCGTGCCATCGGAGTCCAGCAAATCCTCACTCACAGACCTACCGAGTCTCTCATAGCGCTTTGTCCTTAGGCCAGGTTGTGCACTAATCGATAATAACTTCGACCCGATGTCTTCGGCAGTCCAAAAAGAGGATCGAAATTTTGCCTCTTGTCCTAACACGTCGTGCTCAGCAGACCGGGGACAATGTGGTTGAGTTCGGTGGGGGAGTATCAAGTGAGCTACGTTATACTCGCATAGGACACAGTTTTGATCGCTTATGAGAATTCCCTTTTCAACTACCAGAACAGACGCCTGCAAGAGCCGTCGTCGTTTTGGACAATGTCCGAGGCGACCAATGTCGCTGTTCTAATCGTTTTAGAGTTGGGTATCGGGCCTACTCTATATGCTCGGTCAAGTTGGCACTCTCGGCTGCGTTTAGTATCAAAGTTTGAGGTACGGGGCGCTCTGGAAATTAGTTCCCCGTCTCGGCAATTTCCGTGGGATCCTAGGTGGGGCGGTTGGGCCTGCCGATTTGTTTCTTCGACTTGGCCGGGCAAGAGGGCGTGGGGATCCTGCGGTGGACGCGTCCCTCTTTTGGTCGTTGTTTCTTTGGTTGGTTTCTTTCTTTTCCCTCTTTTCTTGCTTTGTTTCTTTTGTTTCCTGTGTCGTTGTCTTTGCCGTCCTCTCTCTATCGCATTCTTTTGAGAGCCTAGTACACTGTACGCATCGAAAGTGTACAGTGTCTCAACTGTACTATCGAAAATGCACAGTTGAGTTATCACTAAAATTTTAATAAATTTTCTCAGAACTCGGTAGTCGAGTGGTTAGTACGGAAATTTCTGCAGCGGGCTTAAATTCCCCGTGCAGGATCGAAACTCGACAAGGGAAATAGAAAAAGGAGAGAGAGGAAAACAGCAGAAAGCAGAGCGAGGGCATACATAGTACATAGCCTAACGGGCAACCAGGGATAGAAATAAAAATGGCTTAAACTCAGCGATCAAGTCGCTCCAAAAAGAAAACGGGGTTTTGCACTTCCTCGGTTTGGGTCAAAACGAATCGCGAGAGGTCGCGATATTTCTTTATTGAAAAAAAGATGTTGTGGTCCATTTTCTCTGTTTAAGGGCGGGGCACGGTGCCGGGCTTTTTGGAAGCGGGCACAGTGGTGGATTATGATCACTAACCATGCGTTTGGGTCGTTTTAGTACGGGGAGTTTTCCTACTTACTATCGCCGAGCTTAACCACGTCCACGTACTATGGTGAGCGTTGGTAAACTTAATAGGTGCACGAAAACAATTTCGAAGCAAACACGGTGAAGTGATATCTTTTACAAGCGCTTCGTAAGTTTAGTCATGGGGGCTATTGAGGACTCACGAAGTCGGTGTTTGATCCCTATGTAAGGCTATTGATGGCCGTCTTAACAATGAATCAATCGAAGCGGAGATTATGCTGGTCCTGCAAAAACCGAATCAAAGAAAATCGCTCCTTGCGGAGTGCAAATACCTTACGCTCAAGCTGAAATTCCTAGAATTTGTTCAGTCTTTTGAATTCCCCAAATTTTCTTAACTCGTCCTGATAAATGAAATTTTGGGGCTTCCTAAAGCCCGACGGAGGCTAATCCTCCGTCCCTAACTGCAACGTCAGTCCGAGCTCAAGCAGCGGCATGAGCATCGAACGGTCCACTAAGCTGTAATTTTGTAAACCATAACCATTATCAGAAACAAATAAGAAATTCCCTATGGTTCCGTGATGAACTTTTACCGTGGTCAGCTCAAGAAAATTCGACAGCTCTAATGCATCATTCACAGAGAAGTGTGTGCACGAATTGCACACCGTAAGCTATTGCAGCGACCATGTTGTAAGAAAAAATATTGTCATGGCATTATGTTATTGCAAACAGCGCAATTAATAGCACAAGGTAAAATATTGCTGCTGCGATAACACTGTCTTTTATTGCACCCTCAATATCAGAACAAAAATGTTGCCGCTACAATATTGGCTTGTATTGCACAACCGCGGAGCGGTCGAGTTATTACTGCGTCAATAGCAGCGAGTTGGTATTGTAGCAACAATATAATGCTCGCATACTTTGATAATGATGTCCCCTCCAGTCTGATATTGGTGCTCCCTTCCAGTTTGACATTAGCGTCCCCTCCAGTTTGATATTGTTGTCTCCTCCAGTTTGATAATGTTCGCCCTCCTCCAATTTGATATTGGTGCCCCCTTCCATATTGTGGCTCAGGAACCAAAACGCAACAGCATCCCCTAAATTCTATATTTAAGAGAAGGACCGTCTTTGTTAATATCTGTTCCATATATACAGCTGATCATAGTTGTTCTTCGGTTGGGAAAGTGCTGGATTATCCCCGTGAGGCTCGAACCACCTGTGTGCTTCACTGATCCCCCGCGAATTCCGCATTACCAATACCTGCCCCCTTTTGTAAAAGTGAGGTAATTCAAAAATCTACACACAAATACTCGCTGAAGTTGTAGGCTTATGCTGGAAAACAGGCGTCAGAATATTGTTTCAATAGAGCATACACAACATACACGAACACAATATGTTCGCATTCGGCTCTGTAGTTTTCAAAACGGTTAAAATGACACGTCATGAGAATTTGGTCAGAAAATCGAAAAATGAAATGTGTAGGTAACGCCGTTAACAATTCTACTGCGACTGCTGTCGATTTTGTTACGCAGGAAAATATCAAATAATACAAAGTCAAATTCGAAAAAGGACACTTCTCCACTGCAATCATTTAGAATTTATCAGCCACAAGCGATATCAAAAGTCAATAACATTGTATTTGTTGCAAAGAGTGAAGGATGTGTTTACAGTTTGATGGCCGTCGCCACATTAATATTTACAGTTCTGCAAAACTATACAGGGTGAATGAATGCATACTTATAATTATTTAATTTGGCAAAGACAAACGTGTTGACTCACTATATTGATTGACCTTTACTGATTGATTACACACCTATATACATATGAAGAGCAAAAGTTGGGATAACTGGGATATACGCATTAAAAAAGAGCAGAATAGGTTTATGGTGCATGATTAGAATATTTTCATAATTGCCTGAGAAGGCGTCAGAATTTAGGTGAAAGCTACTGTTTAATGCTATAGCCGTTAAGTCTATCACACTAGCTGCTGTGTTACATGTAGTTAGATGTGCAGTAGCCGAATTTCTCGTTTTGGTATTGGTCGATCGTTTGCCTATTCTACGTGAGATCCCTAGATGTTCAGATGCACGCGATGTAAGATGTTGGTTTGCTGCATCGACATAATCTGCATTAAAAGCGGAACAGTTGTATTCCTAAACAACATGGGATATAACGAACTCAGCAATTGCATTTTTAAAGGAAAACGAACGTCTAATTTTTGGCCCTGATTCAAAAATACCACGTTTTTGGTGTTTAGAAATGATTTTTTAAACACTTGGGAAATCTGTTTCTTAGCCATTGCCCGGCACAGAGATGCACGTTTGTGATAGTGCACGTGGCGACGCGCTGCGCTAAATGAGGTCGTCGTTGTACATATGTGTTGTTGTTCGCATGCTTTGTGAGGTTCCTTACGGAACCGAGCAACAGCCCCTAAACTAAACCAATAACAAGATGAAGGGGGCAGCAATATCAAACTGGAGGGGGCATCAATGTCAAACTGTTGGAGGGGGCACCGTTATCGAACTCAGCGAGAATTATATTGTTGCAACAATACCAATTAGCTGCTTTTGACGCAGCAATAACTCGACCGTTCTGCGGTTGTGCAACACAAGCCAATATTATTGTAGCATCAATATTTTTATTTCTGCTATTGAGGGTGCAATAAAACCCAATGTTATTGTAGCAGCAATATTTTAGCTTGTGCTATTGATGGCACTATGTTTGCAATTACATAATGCAGGTTTCACAGAATAATGAGTGCAAAAAGTGGGCACTTTTGTCTCTAACAGCCGTCTGCAAGAAACTGAAATCTCTAATGGACGGCTATATGATATTTTAGTTTCTTGAAAACGGCTGCTAGAGATTTTTGTCTTTAATGACTGCTTGTTAGATATTTAAATCTCTAACAGATAGCTGTAAGAGATTTTAGTCTTATACAGATAGCCAATAAATACAAAAAAACTCTAGCAACTGGCTGTTAGAGACTAAAATCTCTTGCAGCTAGTCATAACAGATTATTGTCTCTAATGGCTGGCTGTTAGAAACTTTTGTCTCTTACAGCCAGCTATAAAATACAATTGTCTCTAATAGCTGTCCATTAGAATTTAAAATATCTAATGGTTGGCTGTAAGAGATTTTTGTATGTTACAGCTGGCTAGGCAGAGACAAATAACTTTAATGGCTAGCTGTTAGAGATTTTAGTCGCTTATGGGTAGCTGTTAGAGATTATTGTGTTTCACGGGCATACGTAAAGTCGGATGTAGGAACTGACAATAAATGCTTACTGTATAGGGTGCCGAAGAAAGAAATTAGAGTATACGTCTTGCCATTTGTTTTCGGAAAAACGGAATGTGCGTAATATAGAGATAAGTCATATCGAGCTCTTTGTCCTCCGTAATTTCATAGTGAATATGTCAGTTACCAGAGATTGAACTGGGTCAAATGGGTCACCATTTTGGCCGGGTCACTGGGTCACACCTTCCGTGGGTCACTGGATTACTGGATGATGAGACAGTGACCCAATTTCTCATCTCTGGTTGGTGGGGCCATCTTAGGTTTACTCACGCACTAAGTTTGAAGCGTTTGATCTAAAACACGACGAATCTTGTATAAGAAATTGCTCAAAGTGAAAGCTGAAAAACGGTGGCTAAAATTTTACGGAGGGTCGTTCCTAATGAGCTCATCTTATCCCAGGCACAGCTTCCAAATGCATCTTTTACAGCAGCCGCTTTAAATACCAAAAACTGTTGTATGGCATCTATTATTTTGATTGTTCGATTAGCAGCAACCATTGAAATTACATATGCTTCACACCAAAAACTGTATTTGAATTTTGAATGTACTGAGTGAAATGAGCGAAGCGAAGAAATTTTTACGAGCAGGATAGCAGTATAATTTGATAATGTCCTTACTAGGTTTCTAGGGAGACATGCATAATACAGTTTTGGCGGCCCGTATTGATTTGTGCGGTAGCTCATTTGAATGCGCGAAATCGGCCTACGATACCCCAAATATACGAAAACGGTAATATTTCCAGGTTCCACATTCTATTTGCTCCACAAAATATATATATACAATTACTAATTACTGTCAATATTGGTCGCCGTAAACTTGTGAAATATAAATAGATACGTAGACTTATAATATGAGTTAGCCACGCCGGTATCCTAAGCTCAAGTCTTAGCATAACTTTGAATTTCGCAAGTAATGCCTGGCACCTTCATCACGCATATACCACATACACTAATGCGTTCAATATACCTCAGTGCTGTAATTCGGTAATGTGCTGAAGCTGGTGGTCATGTTGTCATTATTACGTTAAGTACACATGTGTATAGTCTTTATTTTTTACACTGGTTCAGGAGCCTTAAATGAAATCCTATAAATAGTGACTGGCCGCAGAGTACTAGCTAAATTCACTCTATTTCGTGACACAGCGTGATTTGGTAACAAATATTTAAGTTAAAAATCAGAATAACCGAATTTGTCAAAGCGAAATGAAACTTCTACAACACGCAACTCTACCGTTCCAAAAATTGTCATTCTCCAATCTTTCGTGTCTTTGTATCCTGAAACTGATTCTCCAGTGTCCATACTATAGATTTGTATATGCCTTATGATCAATGCTTTATGATGGTTATCTAAGTTGATACTCTCGCCTAACCTTGTGGTGTGGGATACGGTGCGTTGGCACGCAATACTTTCATGTCATTGTGTACAGTAAATAACGCGATATATCTGTGTGTATGCTGCCATATTACAATAGACAGTTTATTAAGGAAGTGATTCATCGAGTATTCGGTAGGCACCAATTATTTCAGAGCGTATTCGGACTGCCGGAATTTTTTGTTTAGGGCCCAAATAAATTATAAATTGGGACATTACGAAGTCCCGAGTGAGACAAAATCTTTTCGGTTTGATATTTTTCATTGTCTCCTAACGTTCGCTAAATAAATTCCTTATGTCATGCCATATTCGGAAAAAAACTTATGGGTGCAAGTAGAAACATAAAGGATAGCAACATGTTTTGTTTTCTGGTTGTAGAAGGGACGGCACAGTTTTTTTTATAGTTGTGACATAAATTTGAGAATGAATTTCAATTTTACAATACAAATTTTATTCTGTTGAGTTTTGACATATTGTAACGCCGAGCACAAAACGTATTTTGTGTCGAGAACGTATCATCCCATCCAAACTAAACATTTGTCATAGTCATTCATATATATGTTTGAAAATGTTAAAATTATATGCCATAAACATCATTGTGATGCACATATGTGCACGTGCGGGTCTTGACAATTTATCTGTGCAAATATTGTACAGGATGAACATGTATAGTCGCTATTTTATCGCAGATTTAGTTCAAACACACAAGAACGCCTATAGCGAAGCTTTCGATTGCACGAACAGCTCGCCTAAAGCAGGCGGGCAGGTCTCTACAATATTCGTCCATGTCGATATGTGTCACCACGCAGAGAGGGGATCTCAGATAGCGTAAGGGCTATTCTGCGAACACCGGGGGCCTCAAGACGACTAAACTGCAAAAAAAATTATGGAGTACCCAGCACTGAGATGTTAGTACACAGACGAGAAAACTTTTGGAGAATGACGGGTCACAATAATTGCTCGCCTTGCAGTATTCGACCGCTTCGTGAGGTTCCGCAAGGTACTGAGCAACTGTGAAACGGAGCATTGTGGGTGTGTCGTGAGCGGTGCGTTTCCATTTGCGTTATTCGACCGCTTCGTGAGGTTCCACAAGGTACTGAACAACGGCGAAACCGAGCATTGTGGGTGTGTTGTGCGCGGTGCGTTTCCATTTGCGTTATTCG
>JASANE010001874.1:0-29591 GCA_030248225.1 Trileptium ribeirensis
AATGGGCCGTTGGGATCCCCGAACACACTAACCTGGCCATATCTTCTGAACGAATAGAGCGATTTGTCCGCGGCTGGGCTCATATTATTTAAAAAGCAAAGCTATGTGCAGTGCTACGGAGTTCACATGGCATAGTAGGGTTGCGACAAGATGAGTTTTAATGGGCCCTTGTGATTTGAAGACAATCAGAATTCACTTTCTTGGCGATATGGCAGTCAATATTTCTTAAAATTTGTGAGTTGTAAATTTCAAGTTTTCCTCTTTAGTCATTGGAACAAGAAATATATACAGTTATTCGGTTTTGATATGATTAAAATGGTTGTAATGTTGCCCTTGAAGGATTACCGGTATACAGTTATCACGGGACTTTTAACGTCGTCAAGGACCTGATTTTGGAACGACAAAATGGTCAATATGCGTAGATTAGCCACAGTCGCTGTTTCCACACGCTTTACTCGTTACTAGCATAATTAGAGTAAATATATATCATGTAATTGGCTTGCTTGTTCAACACTTGAAGAGGGGAGTAAATTCAATTATAAGTTTTGGCTTGTGTTTACTATACTGGTATTATTGGTATATATGCTTGTAGAATAGTGCACTCGTAGCTCGCGCAGACGGGATTCTGCGGTCCCAGAGGGAACACGTTCAGCGCCAGTAGAATACTCAGGAAAGCACAACAGAGTAACAATACATTAAGGAACGACATTGTGGCGATCATTTGTAGCACAATTTCAAAACTTATATATTCTATTGCAACCCAAAAGAAACGTTCGTGATAACGTTGAAGGATTATATTTTCACGCGAAATATCCGTAGTGCATGACCGACTGGGGCATATAATGTATGTTCAATCAGATTACATGTTTTACTAACACATTTTACACATTTATTAATAATTGTCACCGCTATTTGCGTAGTATTGCAAAATTTCCGAAATTGTATTTTGTATCTTGTGTCGCTCATATCGACAACTGTTCTATATCAAATGAACACAACTTTTCATAGCACCTGCTTGTTTTAGTAATTAGTAACCACAAATGAAGTTCTTAACGCTTTAAGCATACGATTTTTTAATATTTTTAATCGGATGTTTTGGTTTGTTGCTTTATAATCTCACATTCTTGTATTGTAGATCGCCGCTGTCAAGCAGAAATTCCAGTTGTGATTCAACAGCCTCAGACAAGAAATGGGCCTCATTCGACGAGTTCGACGATGTTGAACATTTGAATAAGAGTCCTGATCCTGAGAGGTTATCAAATCACAACAGCAGCTGCAATATAATATTTTTGTAGCATAGTGGTTTTGCAAAAAATAGAATGGGACTGATTAGAGATGCAATGTTAATTATTGCTTTAGCAACAATTTTAGTTCTCTTTAAAGTTACTCAGTTGTGCACAAAATCTTCATCATCGATTAGTCTGGTTCTATTTTAGCAATATTTTGAATTAAGAATTAACGTCCAGTTTTTGTTGTAACGAAATCTAGGTTTTTATAAAATATTCTACAGTAGTATATAGATTTAGCAAAATTTATTCAATTTTTGTTGCAATCTAGATATTTGTGGCCTTCGCGTCTGCAGAAAAGACACTATTATAACAATGTTTGTCAGTGATTTTTTGAGAACTGTTTTTGCATTAGAAAAGTACCATTTTCCACGAGGAAGCCACATGGTCATTTTCTGGGGGAAGTTCGGACAGACGTTGACATTTTTACATTTTGCACATGATTTTACTTCATTTTTGGTACTGTCAGTATTATTTGGTAGTAAAAGTGCTTTATAAAATTAGGCTGAAGCTACTATATACAATTCACTTACTCATCCATTCTTTTTATTTTGTTTTATCTACTGGAACACCAAAATTGAACATGATGAATTTGGCAGGAGTGATGTAGATGGTGAACATAGGGCATTTTGGCGAGTGGCTGTGTGCCCCACAGTAAGCCATAACAGAGCGAGGGGGCAGTATGTGAATCTGCGTTCGGCTAAGCAGTCAAATGATCACGTTGTCTTATTTGACCGATTAGTTATAAACATAACATCTGTATTTTCAAATGTTTGCTGTTAAAATTTTTCTCGGTTTTTCAGACAGTATAAACTCCTTATGTCTAAATTTTGTATGAGCACTTTCATGCAGCTACGTAGATGATAAATTGCTCTAGAAATTGAGACCAAAAATACTCATATCGGTCGGGTGTTTGCGGATATATTACAGGTTTCGTGACATTTTTATCCATGGGTTCATTCATAAACCGGTTTGACCCAACCCAGCAGTTAAGCAATGGCAATAACAATGCACTATGGGCAGATATATACAAAATACGAATTGCTCTATAAAGGAAAAAATAGATCAAAACACCCACATAGCTTGCGCATTTGCAGAATTATCATTTTCGTGTATTTTGGGTCTATTAAAACCAGTCTTAGCCCAAAGTCTACATCCTAAATGAACCATGTAGCAAAACATTATAAATTAACTCTTGTAGACGCTCATATGCTATACAATATGCGCCTAATTTGACTCAGATATATATACCGGTGGTTGAGATACAAGAAGAACGGGATTTTGGGCCCTTTCTGGGCCTGGCCCAAGCTCCTTTGGCAGACTTTTTCGACGGGATGGGGGATGATGAAATCCTCGGGCTCTGCGCATAAACAAAAGGTATAAATAGCGATTTCAAGCTTTCAATTGAGCTATCACTCATATCAATACACTTAGCCAAAGTGGAGCCATGCATCTCACCTTACAACTAATCTAACCTAAAACCCTAACAATGCACAGTGCTAAATTTTACATTTTTCGGCTAGTAAGAATTATTCGCTTCGCTGGTCTCACTCACTACGTTCAGAGTTCAATGAATTGTTGCATTTCATAAAGGTTCATTGTTTTTGATTGTTTTTAGTGAGTGAATTAGCAAACGGCATTGATAAGGGTGGAAAGGGAGACAATTTCTCTTACATTAGCAAGCAGTAATGTGTTTCAAACATGAAGTACTATTTTAATTTATTAAAACCTATTATTCAAACGGTGGCTATTTAGAAACACCTATGTATATGTTTTTTTACAAAAAATAACAAACAACCTGTTCTTCTTGTTTCCCTATTCGCGTTTATGACTTTTTGCTAACTGGTCATTATTATATAGCCATTCACTATTTTAGATAAATTAGACAAGACATTACGGGTAATAGCATGGTGTTGAATTTTCAGGTTATCGTGACTGTAATAGATACTGGTAAGTCACTATACTTTCATTGGGATAGAGTGTTGGTATAACACAGCTTCAACTATTTTTGCATTTTTAGGCAAATTTTGCTGGAAAACATCGACGCTGCTTCAGCCTGCGACATTGATTTGACAAACAATTTAATTGACTTTGACCCATATGTGATTGATGAAGCGTCACGTGACTACTACGCTAAGTGCTACGAGTCAATTCAAGTAAGCGCTGGCCAGCTTGTGGATCGAAACGAACCCATCGAGGGTGCTGCTCCAGCGGTGAGAGCTTTTTTCGAGAGCTCCCACCTAACACGTGACGAGCTCAAAGCTGTGTGGGCGCTAGCCGACATCAATCAAGACGGGTGGCTAACATTGGACGAATTTTTCATCGCTATGCACCTGATTGTGCTCCGCGTCAAAGCTGGAATACCCGTTCCGTCAACGCTTCCCGAGCAGCTGCTACCAGACCCAGAAGTTATCGGAAAATTGCCATTTCGCGCAACAAGCGGAGTTGCCACTAAAGGAAGTTTTAGCACGCATCATTTCGCTGGGCCGCAGCATTCTTCAAATCAGCAACATCAGTCGAGTTCTGAAACACCTCGTAGTCAAAGTGGCGCGCTTAGTAGTCGAAGTTTAACTGGCAGCGGAGGCAGTCTGAATAACGCTAGCGGTGCCAGTACGGTAATTTATGCCAACATTAGTGGTGCTGCCTCGCAGTATCAGCAACCAACTACTCCTAGTCAGTTTACTTCGGAGCCACCAACATCTCTTGCGAACAAGCAGCAACATGTAGCGTCAGCAAACACAACAGTTGGTCCACCTGCATTCTACTCGCCGCACAACGGTGGGAACCTAACTTACCAGCATACAGTTGCGGGCGCTCCTTCTTCCGGGCAACCAACAACAAAAATTGTTCGACCAATTCCTGTCAAGCAGCAGCATCGCAGCCATCCTCAGCCACAATACCAGATATTGCATAATACCCCGGCCACTACATATAACAATGCGCCTATCGTAGTTCCACAGTCTGGATACCCGTCTTCAGGTTAGTTTTTACTATGTATGCTCTATGTTTCCGGTTTCTTAGTATCAAGGTGGCACAATACTATTAATTGCGTTGCCAAATGCGCATTATAAATTTGTATACGTGCATTGTTTTTCAAATTTTAAATCATTTATTTTTTATGAACTATTATTTCATTAAGAGTGATTAGCACGGATATGGTTTACCATATCCGGATATCCTTGAAAAATTGTAGGATATATAGGATAATCCGGATATTCGGATATAGACAACCATATACTAAAATTTAAACTTCGAAAACTGTATATATACCTGACTTTGCCATTTTTACTATTAGACGTGTATTTTATGATGCATTTTATTTGAGGCATAAACAAACATTGTTGTTCTGATAAGGTGCTTTTTGCCATTGACTATTACAGCATTGATCCAAATGATTCATACATAATAAAATACCAGGCTGTCATTTACTATTACAGGTGTATTTAATAGTGTATCAATTTGATACATAAACAAACATTGTTGTTAAGATGAGGTGATTTTTGCACCCATATTTGCTGTTTAACTTACAGTAGACCTAATTTAGTAAACAGTATTTAATTGAGCATAGCGAAGCGAAGCGTTTTTATTTTCGCGAGAGGGGAAATCCGGCACCGCCTGTCCGTCCGTTCGTTGAACTCCTCAATAACTATTGGGCCGATTTTAAATTTTTTTGTGCGAAACGCCTAAAAATTCTTCTGGTGCAAGACATAGTTTTTGTCAAAATTTGCTTTAGTTAATTAGTAATAAAATAATTAGTTAACCATGTTAGCCTATTTTTAGCATTCTCAAACAAAAATTGTTTATTTTTCAATGCTTAATTAGTGCAAAGCTATTATTTTGGTGCGTCTCGCCATGCTGATTATGAATCTGGTGGTTATTACTGTTCGAGGAAGCTAAAAACATGCTAATTAGCTAATTGCTAATAAATCATTAATTAGCTAGTTTTTTTGAAAAATTTCAAAGTGTTCAGAAATCAAAAAATGCACATGGGGTCTTGTATGTCGCAGACCGCGTATGTGACATTTCTGAAGCTCCAAAACTTGTACGTATTTGCTAATTAGTTTTAAATTCCTGCTAATTTTAAAATCATTTCAAGATTGCTAAATTATTGCGTTCGGCGGTTTTGATGTCGCTGATCATGAATATGTAGCTTTTAAAGTTCTATGATTTTATCATGGGTGCTAATTAGTTGATGTTACTAATTAATAAGCTAATTTTTAGTTAGATAACTTTTTGTGTGGTGGATTTGACATCGATTGTCTAAAACGTGATACTCATAAATTGAATAAATATTTTGTTAAAATAGATACATGAGACATCAACTAGTTTGCATATTGCTCCGCTCACTTTTTGTAATTTATTACGTTTACTAGTTTATAGTGAACATCATTATTTGTTATAGTTATCACTAATTTATTAAAAATAAAGTGGAAATTTCGGATATTTTGGTATCTTGAAAATCTCGTTGGGATGCAAGGGTGTCGATAGAACCTAACTAATACAGAGAAGCGAAATTGGCAAAGGTTGTCAGCTTGCAAGTTAAGTCCAAACAACCGGGGCTAAATACCTAACTTTGGACAGAAAATGGATGTCTCAACATATAAAAAGTAAAACTTTTTGTTCAGGGTGTAAGATACTGTTTCTGCTTTCTGTTTTCTCAAAAAACAGCATTTTTGAGAAAACTCCAGTCAAAGTTTTTTAGCCTATATAATTTAACTAATGTGTATTTCGACACAAAATAATGCACCTTTTGTCACAAAATTGCCAGCTTGGGCAAGAACGAGTTGTCCGTGACATTAAAACGCAGAAACCGAGGTCAGGGGTCGTCCCGGTGTTTTGGGAATGACATTTGTGTCGAGGGAGTGCTATCTTGGGAGTATATATTGATATAAGGACAAAACATCAGTTCAGCATTCTTCAATCAATATTTGTCGTTCTCTGCCTGAAAATTTTTTAATTGCCCACGAAATGCAATGTTATAATATTCAGATTATCCCGACGTCGCGGGTAATATCTGGATATTATTGCCAATCGCTATTGATTATCTTCATTTTTTGTTTAGCACAATGCTATCGCATGTCTTATTTTTTGCAGACATATTATTAAAACATGTGGTGTGTTATTTTTTCCAATATCCGCATGCTTTATTTTTTATTACTGGTGTAACAGATCCTTACGGATCGTTACGAGGTGGATAATCCTGACCACAGCCTAATGGCAAACTTTTATCGAAAACCCATAATCTTGACCACACCCCAATCGTCAACATTTTTCGAACACAAATAATCCTGACCACACCCCAATGGTTAACTTTTTCGAACAAAAAATAAATCTGACCACAGTGCAATGGTCAACATTTTTTCGACCACCAATAATTATGTCCACAGTATAATGGACAACATTTTTTCGAACAAAAATAAATCTGACCACAGTGTAATGGTTAACATTTTTTCGAGTACCAAAAATCCCGTAAACAGTATAATGGACAACATTTTCCCGAGTACCAAAAATCCTGTCCACAGTGTAATGGACAACATTTTTCCGAAGACAAAAAATCCTGTCCATAGTGTAATGGTCAACATTTAGTCAAGTTTCCCAATAATCGTGACCACGTGTATAGTGGTCAACATTTCCGAATTCCGTCACCAGTTTCTCCCCAGCCTGGAACACCCGACGGGAATAGCCCAAAAGGGTACGGAACCCACCCTCACCCCACAGTACGTACATTTATGTAAGCAGAATCAATCGATCGCAAGCAAATATATATAAATTGAGTTTCTCTATATACACACATCGACCGTAAAACCCTGTTGTCACCTCATAGATAGATCGCCTAACTGGCACAAATCATGAACCGCAGTATATACGTAAATCAGCAATCTAAATAACTCGCAAGATCAATATAGTTATGTAAGTACATAATTATAACAAATCAGAAAGTATCAGGTATATACGTAGATAATTGGAACAGAACCGGAATCAAAGTATATACGTACGAAATCGGAACCAGTTTAATAGCACCTTATGAGCATATCTATATATATAGAGCTGAACGAAATGATCAGGTCCAACTAGTCCCGCTATGTAACCGACTCGCATTGCCAGTATTTCGGCCTGCACCGCCGACATCGTTTTGATCGAAAAGGGTACCGTTATTGTTATGTCAGGGATGGGTAATCGCTGAGGAATCGTAACCGGTTGTACAGATGTTTATATTCGGCTATATACATATTGATTGTAGTGCCCCGATGGCACGCCTTGGTACACATATATTGGCATTTGCATGATTTTTCTATCATACCATTGATCATAAATGTATTATTGATATATATGTTCGAATTGCGTACCATTGATATCATTCTTTATACGTTTGATGGCCATAAAGGCATTATTGATATGTGCATCTGAATTACGTAACATGATCACCGTTCTTATCGTACGTTTAATGGCCATAAAGGCACGTTTTGATATGTATTACCTTAACCACATCATATGATTGTGTACCGTTGAATCGATGTTATTGCCCATCTATGTTTTCAGGTACAAAATCCAGCAAAGTAATTGGGATATAAAGTGCTAACCAGTTGTATGTATATAGAATTGTCGTAGTTATTCGTACCGTTCGTTGTATAGTATGCGGTCATAAAAGCGCCGCCCTATTGTTGTCATTATATACTGTTCAATGATCATTTTGTGCTATGATTGTACTATTGTATTTGACTGGTCAGGCCATAAAAGCGCCTGTGTTTGGCCAGAAATTTATGTACTCTGTTTGTCGTGCCCTGTTGTAATTTCTGTAACTTTCAGGTAGGAAGTACGGCTCGTAGAGCGTAACGTTTTGATAGGATCTTAGGAGGAATTTCAGGGATTTTTACGTACGCACATTGACCTTTTATAAGAGCAGAACGTGAGTATGGCGAACCCTTGCCATACTCGACTTGCAGAGAATTTTAGGACGGTACGACTCCCCAGCTAAACCCAGTATTTGATAGGGACGTAGGAATTGCCCTACCCCGAATGGTAGGACCACGAAATTTGTTACAGATTTTCATAGGAAACAGCGGCCGTGACGAGTACCCGTCACGACCGTCCTCACGGATGAGGACCACAAAAAAGATGTGGCTGTTCGCTCGAAAGCGAACGGCAGCTGAGCAGGTTGTCGGAAAATTATAAGTGGAAACTGAAATTATAAAGTTTGCCAGTGCTCGCTACACTGGTAATTTGTCAAACTTAACAAAATATTATCTACCAGCGTTCAATTTCGCTGGTTGAAATAAGAAGCAAAAGTTAAAATTTATGAACTTTAGGGACCGAAAGTATCGGCTCCGGTCCATAGCTCCGGAACCGTTGGGAATTTCGAAATTTTGTGCCCAACATTTATTATAGGAAATTTTACGGTCTTTCGAACGAGACCGGTTTCGTGGAGATCCGACCCGGATCCACGGACTTAGGGATGAATAAACATATACGAAGCCGGTAGAATACGTTTAGTCAAGCAACTCCACGAATTTTAGTCATAAAGCTATAGGCATGGTATCATTTAATTTAAGCCCGGACGGGTCTAGCTGCGCCCACTTTTAGATACCCCGTACGAAGATTTCATAAGTAACGCCCCGACAGGCGTGTCACCCCTCATTTTATTCCCCTTGTCAAGACTAACCCAAATATATATAAAACACCCCAGAAAAGTATGCCCCGAACCAGCGGGAACCGTATAAAGTACCCTACCCGGAGAAAATTTGACATGGACCCTCCCGCAAGAGTCTATTTTCCCCCCTTTAGACCGACTACGGTCCTGTTACATATCATACCGACCGGACGGACATACTGAGTCCGAATCCGGGTGTTGTGTGGCACTTCGGCCATTCCCCATTGACCCCCACCCTCTTTTTACCCCTTTGCCCTCTTTTCTTTGTTTTGTTTACTTGAGCCGCTTCTCTCTCTTCTCCTCCAAATGTGGGCTAGTTAATATTAACTATATTTCTTGTTATGCAAACAAACAGGCCAATATTAAGTCTATATAAAATTGAGCTCTATACAAAGTAATAGAAATCTAATATAAATCTTATAGAAATTTTGAACTTGGTACCGCTGACCAGCCTTTGTAGTCACACTTTATTAGCGCTCAGCTAAGTCAGTTTATATTGAGCGGACAGTCTATATGAGTTAAATACAAGTTTTGATGTGGTCGCTTAGCATTTAGTAAGCCGCTATCAACACCGAGCGAAGTTCGCAAGTATGTTTATTAAGTAAATAGGGCGCTCCTCAAGTAGCTGAAACCTACATCAAGTTAATGCGAATTTTATATGTAAACTTTTTCTTATCAGTAAGCAGGAGGTTAATATTAAAGTAATGCAACGCCAATATGAAATTTATATAAATTTGGTATAACTGGCTGATTAGTGTTGTGAAGTTGACTTGCACGTCTAGAATTTCAGAGTAATATAGCACGGACCATCAAATACAAAGCCGCTAAGCAAGCAAGATGTGTCTCTTGGTAGTGGACGAAGAAATGTCATATAAAAGTGTGTAGTTCAGTATAATTTGGAGTTTAGATTCATCTTTTGTAGGAGTTTCTCGAGGAGCAATTGTATTAAAATTATATATTGTTTATATAAAGTGCACCTGGAATTTATAGTTATACTAGTATTGGGCAGCAATGATGGAATTTAAGCTGTTGCACCAGTGAGATCAATGTTGACTTAGTATCTAGTCGGTCGGTTGACAGTACGGTTATGTATAAATTGTATTTGAAAATTGGAGATTTTAAAAGTTTCTGGAAAGTTAACTTAACGTTGTTTAAGATTTTATATAAATTTAAGGAATTTGTATCAAAATTCGTAGTAAACAAAGTCGTAAATCAACTAAATTAAATAAGATTTTGTATTAAATTCGGCCCAAAATTTCTACAAAAATGATCGGAATGCGGCCGATAAGAACATTTACTTAGTTGAGTAAGCTTAGATCAGAATTCGGACTAAAAGTACTGAATAAGCACTCTAACGGTCCGAAATTTAAAATTTCAAATTATTTCAAATTTTAGTATAAAAGCAGAGTCGCAAAGACCCTCCAGCGTTCAGTCCGACTTCGACAGCGCAGAGTTCGGTCGTTTTGCAGACCGACTCTGGCGCTCTTTATTGTTTTTGTTCTGCTCTGGAGTTTATCGATTACTTTTGGCTTTCCGCTCTGGTCGCGTATGTGGATCTATGGGCGATGGACGACGACGTAAAGAATTCGACCGTGTAAGTATGGGCAGGGAGGTTTAGCGTAGGGAGTTAGTGCCCGTGGAATTAGTTAGGATAAGCTCGTAGGAATAACAGAATTATGGTAGAGCGAGAGCGTTGGACAATTAGAAGTGATGCTAAGCCTCCTTGGACTCCCTGTCCATACTGGTGTTTACATGCTAGACTAGCCCGACCTAGCTCGCCACCCCGACCAGTAGCCGTGTGCAAGGATTCAGCTGATTTGTCTGAACAGTCGAAGTCGAACTGGATCTCCCTCGGTCCATGAGTTAGGATACAAACGAACGCGACACTCGCGTTGAGATTCTTTTTACATGATTCCCTGAGTCGAGTTAGGAGCAAGGAAAATTTTCCCTGAGCTGACCGAGGTTAAACAAACATTTTACATGAAAGTATATCGGCTTAACAAGACATCTCTACCAGTACTCCGAATCATCCACGGTCATACATGCGCGTGTACGGTTTATTTATGATTTGCCAGCAATGGTTTTCAAGATTTTAAGCGGTTTATGATTGCTGTGGACAAGAGTTTGTCCGTTCATTCTTGGCTTTGTTAGTAGGAATTTTCTAATAGTTTGCGTCGACTTACATTAGGAACCTGTGCAAGTTTTGCTAAGACAACAACGTCCTCTGCAACGCCAGTTTGTTAAAATTGTATGCTGGACCACAAACAGGCACACTGAGACAACGCCCCGTGAGCGACCCGGCTCACTTCGATAGAAATTTGACATATTTCGAGAACTTATCCAAGAATTTGGTTAAAATTCTGCCCGGATCTCGAGGAGGATTCGAGCTATCGCTTTAGCAATTAAAACGTTTAAATACTACATCGGGAACATAAACCCGATGACCCAAAAGGGGCGTGTTCCCAACAAAATGTGAAAATTTAATTATCTTAGGATCTACTCCAGGAACTTTACTCAAACTTTGGCAGTTTCTTCGTAGCAATGTCTAGTGACGAATAGAGGTCTAAAACATGTCGGTTTCGAGTCGGAAACCGAAACCCGACGGCCTTGAAGTGGCCTAACCCCACTAAAAAGGTGAAATTAAGATTAAAAGTAAAATATTTTAAGAACCCCTCCAGGAATTTCGCTGAAACTTTCGCCTTTTCTTCGTAGGGATGTCCGTTATTGGACACCGCTCTGAAACCCAACATTATCGGTTCGGAATCACAAACCCGATGGCCTGGTAGCGGCCTGACCCTAGCAAGAATGTGAATACATGCTTAGAATCAATATATTTCAGGATTCCCTCCAGGAATCTCGGTGAAACTCCCGCAGTTTCTTAGTAGGTATGTCTGCTTTTGGATAGCATTGCAAAATTCAACTTTATTATATTGGAATCACAAACCCGACGGCCCAATAGGGATCCGCCCTTACCCGAACTTTCTACGCTAATAATTCTATATTTATTCCCGGAAATTTAACGATTTTTCTTGTAGGTATAGAGGCCCTTTAGGCCTTTCATTTAAGCTATTGAGCCCGGCAAAGCCGGGGCCCGTTCAAAAGTTTTAGGCGATTTGAATCCGACCCGCACAATCGTTACTCGGTTTACAGTTCAAATTTTATAGGTTATGCCGTTTCTGCAAACCTGCTTCGGTCTTGTTTTTACACGTCTTTTAGCAGGGGAAAGGAAAATATTAATTTCCCCAGCGTTGATAGGATACATTACCAACGAAAACATTTAAATTCCAAGATTATCGAAGTCGCTAAATGCGACATCGAGTCTATCGGGTCTTGGCCCGACCGACCATTTTTGTGAGGACCGTTGACCCGGTCCTGGAAAATCAATACGCAAGGTTAAGCCCAACCGCCGTGTGAAATTAAGTGGAGAAAGGCTGGCAGAATACAAAGTTATTACGGATTCAAGGCTCCCCCATCCCTAATCGAATTGGACCCTAAAATTTAGGTGAAACTTTGGAACCGAACAATTTAAGAAAGACTAAGAAAGATAAATCGAGTAGGATTAAGCTAGAAAATTTGCTACGGTTGTCTTAACAACCGGGGCCTCCGTTTACTGCCTCGCTTCGTCGAGTAGAAACCGGTCGAAATAATGTCTAAATTTTAGTATTAAAAATAGTTCATGTTCGAACGTTTGGTCAAACTAAAATAACGTAGGTTTACGCCCCTTAAAGTAGTGCCGACGGCCTACGGGGCCTCGCCACTAATATTGCTCGTTTCAATTAAAATCACAGGTACAACCCGTATAGCATATGCGACAAAATTGGTATCGGGAAAAGCTCGAGAATTCAGTCCCGACTTTAGTCTACCGGGGCCCACAAATTGTTCGAAAGGCAAGCCCGCCTAATCGTTCCTTTTTCTGTTGTTATAACTCAATTTGGTGTATTTGCAACGTCTGTTCTGTTAGTGACCCGGATCGAAGATTTATGACAATTAGGGCCGCGATCCTATTGCGTTCATGGAGTGATTTAATAGGAAGCGAGCATCACAATTATGTAGCATATTTGGACATTTCATAACAAGCTTTACATGGTCACTCTAAGTAAGTACGTATGTATGCGAGTAGGAAAGAAAACGCTGTACCGCACCACGGTCGCACCATAGAATTCAGGAGTCGTACCGAGGAACGAATCATAACCTTGTCATGATATCATTAATTAAGAGAAGGTCATAAAGACCGTTAGGATTTCGTTGGAAATTTTATAGGAAACCCAAGGAACTCTCATAAAACCAACCAAACGTACCAAGGAAATCCCAAGAGAAGCCACATATTAAAGTGGACCAAAAAAATGGACCGATCGAACACCCGTAAAAATAATATTTAGTTATAAACGACAATTTTAATACACCCAGCAGCCAAATGAAACCCCGTAAACCGCTGATTGAAATCCCGATATATAAAGCCCTAAGCGAAATCATTTTTGGATTGTACAATATTTTTGCTAATTTATTATTATTTATTAGTAATTGTACATATGTCACCCTTTAGTGACTGCGGAGATGGGAACCACGACAAATTTTTGTAGGGCTCGTGACTCCAGTGAGCCCGATTTTACCAAGAAAAAGGGCGAAGTAAGGCCCCTAACGCCGATCAATTAGGGGTGTAAAGAAACACCCGTCGAAACCAGCGAAAACCGCAGTACGAAAAGTAACCGCGCGAACGCAAAGAGTTATCTAAAACACACAAAACGAACCTCAAATCCTCGACAAAACCACCCTTAGAACTCGTACTTAATCTTCCCACCCCAAGTAAAAAGTCAAATAATTTTCCCTTTAAAAAATTAAGAGATGTAACAGATCCTTACGGATCGTTACGAGGTGGATAATCCTGACCACAGCCTAATGGCAAACTTATCGAAAACCCATAATCTTGACCACACCCCAATCGTCAACATTTTTTCGAACACAAATAATCCTGACCACACCCCAATGGTTAACTTTTTTCGAACAAAAAATAAATCTGACCACAGTGCAATGGTCAACATTTTTTCGACCACCAATAATTATGTCCACAGTATAATGGACAACATTTTTTCGAACAAAAATAAATCTGACCACAGTGTAATGGTTAACATTTTTTCGAGTACCAAAAATCCTGTCCACAGTATAATGGACAACATTTTCCCGAGTACCAAAAATCCTGTCCACAGTGTAATGGACAACATTTTTCCGAAGACAAAAAATCCTGTCCATAGTGTAATGGTCAACATTTAGTCAAGTTCCCCAATAATCGTGACCACGTATATAGTGGTCAACATTTCCGAATTCCGTCACCAGTTTCTCCCCAACCTGGAACACCCGACGGGAATAGCCCAAAAGGGTACGAAACCCACCCTCGCCCCACAGTACGTACGTTTATGTAAGCAGAATCAATCGATCGCAAGCAAATATATATAAATTGAGTTTCTCTATATACACACATCGACCGTAAAACCCTGTTGTCACCTCATAGATAGATCGCCTAACTGGCACAAATCATGAACCGCAGTATGTACGTAAATCAGCAATCGAAATAACTCGCAAGATCAATATAGTTATGTAAGTACATAATTATAACAAATCAGAAAGTATCAGGTATATACGTAGATAATTGGAACAGAACCGGAATCAAAGTATACACGTACGAAATCGGAACCAGTTTAATAGCACCTTATGAGCATATCTATATATATAGAGCTGAACGAAATGATCAGGTTCAACTAGTCCCGCTATGTAACCGACTCGCATTGCCAGTATTTCGGCCTGCACCGCCGACATCGTTTTGATCGAAAAGGGTATCGTTATCGTTATGTCAGGGATGGGTAATCGCTGAGGAATCGTAACCGGTTGTACAGATGTTTATATTCGGCTATATACATATTGATTGTAGTGCCCCGATGGCACGCCTTGGTACACATATATTGGCATTTGCATGATTTTTCTATCATACCATTGATCATAAATGTATTATTGATATATATGTTCGAATTGCGTACCATTGATATCATTCTTTATACGTTTGATGGCCATAAAGGCATTATTGATATGTGCATCTGAATTACGTAACATGATCACTGTTCTTGTCGTACGTTTAATGGCCATAAAGGCACGTTTTGATTACCTTAACCACATCATATGATTGTGTACCGTTGAATCGATGTTATTGCCCATCTATGTTTTCAGGTACAAAATCCAGCAAAGTAATTGGGATATAAAGTGCTAACCAGTTGTATGTATATAGAATTGTCGTAGTTATTCGTACCGTTCGTTGTATAGTATGCGGTCATAAAAGCGCCGCCCTATTGTTGTCATTATATACTGTTCAATGATCATTTTGTGCTATGATTGTACTATTGTATTTGACTGGTCAGGCCATAAAAGCGCCTGTGTTTGGCCAGAAATTTATGTACTCTGTTTGTCGTGCCCTGTTGTATATTCTGTAACTTTCAGGTTGGAAGTACGGCTCGTAGAGCGTAACGTTTTGATAGGATCTTAGGAGGAATTTCAGGGATTTTTACGTACGCACATTGACCTTTTATAAGAGCAGAACGTGAGTATGGCGAACCCTTGCCATACTCGACTTGCAGAGAATTTTAGGACGGTACGACTCCCCAGCTAAACCCAGTATTTTATAGGGACGTAGGAATTGCCCTACCCCGAATGGTAGGACCACGAAATTTGTTACAGATTTTCATAGGAAACAGCGGCCGTGACGAGTACCCGTCACGACCGTCCTCACGGATGAGGACCACAAAAAAGATGTGGCTGTTCGCTCGAAAGCGAACGGCAGCTGAGCAGGTTGTCTGAAAATTATAAGTGGAAACTGAAATTATAAAGTTTACCAGTGCTCGCTACACTGGTAATTTGTCAAACTTAACAAAATATTATCTACCAGCGTTCAATTTCGCTGGTTGAGATAAGAAGCAAAAGTTAAAATTTATGAAAATTTATGAACTTTAGGGACCGAAAGTATCGGCTCCGGTCCATAGCTCCGAAACCGTTGTGAATTTCGAAATTTTGTGCCCAACATTTATTATAGGAAATTTTACGGTCTTTCGAACGAGACCGGTTTCGTGGAGATCCGACCCGAATCCACGGACTTAGGGATGAATAAACATATACGAAGCCGGTAGAATACGTTTAGTCAAGCAACTCCACGAATTTTAGTCATAAAGCTATAGGCATGGTATCATTAGAAACCCCAGACCCGAGGCTTTAATTTAAGCCCGGACGGGTCTAGCTGCGCCCACTTTTAGATACCCCGTACGAAGATTTCAGAAGTAACGCCCCGACAGGCGTGTCACCCCTCATTTTATTCCCCTTGTCAAGACTAACCCAAATATATATAAAACACCCCAGAAAAGTATGCCCCGAACCAGCGGGAACCGTTTAAAGTACCCTATCCGGAGAAAATTTGACATGGACCCTCCCGCAAGAGTCTATTTTCCCCCCTTTAGACCGAGTACGGTCCTGTTGCATATCATACCGACCGGACGGACATACTGAGTCCGAATCCGGGTGTTGCGTGGCACATCGGCCATTCCCCATTGACCCCCACCCTCTTTTTACCCCTTTGCCCTCTTTTCTTTGTTTTGTTTACTTGAGCCGCTTCTCTCTCTTCTCCTCCAAATGTGGGCTAGTTAATATTAACTATATTTCTTATTATGCAAACAAACAGGCCAATATTAAGTCTATATAAAATTGAGATCTATACAAAGTAATAGAAATCTAATATAAATCTTATAGAAATTTTGAACTTGGTACCGCTGACCAGCCTTTGTAGTCACACTTTATTAGCGCTCAGCTAAGTCAGTTTATATTGAGCGGACAGTCTATATGAGTTAAATACAAGTTTTGATGTGGTCGCTTAGCATTTAGTAAGCCGCTATCAACACCGGGCGAAGTTCGCAAGTATGTTTATTAAGTAAATAGGGCGCTCCTCAAAGTAGCTGAAACCTACATCAAGTTAATGCGAATTTTATATGTAAACTTTTTCTTATCAGTAAGCAGGAGGTTAATATTAAAGTAATTCAACGCCAATATGAAATTTATATAAATTTGGTATAACTGGCTGGTTAGTGTTGTGAAGTTGACTTGCACGTCTAGAATTTCAGAGTAATATAGCTCGGACCATCAAAGACAAAGCCGCTAAGCAAGCAAGATGTGTCTCTTGGTAGTGGACGAAGAAATGTCATATAAAAGTGTGTAGTTCAGTATAATTTGGAGTTTAGATTCATCTTTTGTAGGAGTTTCTCTAGGAGCAATTATATTAAAATTATATATTGTTTATATAAAGTGCACCTGGAATTTATAGTTATACTAGTATTGGGCAGCAATGATGGAATTTAAGCTGTTGCACCAGTGAGATCAATGTTGACTTAGTATCTAGTCGGTCGGTTGACAGTACGGTTATGTATAAATTGTATTTGAAAATTGGAGATTTTAAAAGTTTCTGGAAAGTTAACTTAACGTTGTTTAAGATTTTATATAAATTTAAGGAAATTGTATTAAAATTCGTAGTAAACAAAGTCGTAAATCAACTAAATTAAATAAGATTTTGTATTAAATTCGGCCCAAAATTTCTACAAAAATGATCGGAATGCGGCCGATAAGAACATTTACTTAGTTGAGTAAGTTTAGATCAGAATTCGGACTAAAAGTGCTGAATAAGCACTCTAACGGTCCGAAATTTAAAATTTCAAATTATTTCAAATTTTAGTATAAAAGCAGAGTCGCAAAGACTCTCCAGCGTTCAGTCCGACTTCGACAGCGCAGAGTTCGGTCGTTTTGCAGACCCTCTGGCGCTCTTTATTGTTTTTGTTCTGCTCTGGAGTTTATCGATTACTTTTGGCTTTCCGCTCTGGTCGCGTATGTGGATGTATGGCGATGGACGACGACGTAAAGAATTCGACCGTGTAAGTATGGGCAGGGAGGTTTAGCGTAGGGAGTTAGTGCCCGTGGAATTAGTTAGGATAAGCTCGTAGGAATAACAGAATTATGGTGGAGCGAGAGCGTTGGACAATTAGAAGTGATGCTAAGCCTCCTTGGACTCCCTGTCCATACTGGTGTTTACATGCTAGACTAGCCCGACCTAGCTCGCCACCCCGACCAGTAGCCGTGTGCAAGGATTCACCCGATTTGTCTGAACAGTCGAAGTCGAACTGGATCTCCCTCGGTCCATGAGTTAGGATACAAACGAACGCGACACTCGCGTTGAGATTCTTTTTACATGATTCCCTGAGTCGAGTTAGGAGCAAGGAAAATTTTCCCTGAGCTGACCGAGGTTAAACAAACATTTTACATGAAAGTATATCGGCTTAACAAGACATCTCTACCAGTACTCCGAATCATCCACGGTCATACATGCGCGTGTACGGTTTATTTATGATTTGCCAGCAATGGTTTTCAAGATTTTAAGCGGTTTATGATTGCTGTGGACAAGAGTTTGTCCGTTCATTCTTGGCTTTGTTAGTAGGAATTTTCTAATAGTTTGCGTCGACTTACATTAGGAACCTATGCAAGTTTTGCTAAGACAACAACGTCCTCTGCAACGCCAGTTTGTTAAAATTGTATGCTGGACCACAAACAGGCACACTGAGACAACGCCCCGTGAGCGACCCGGCTCACTTCGATAGAAATTTGACATATTTCGAGAACTTATCCAAGAATTTGGTTAAAATTCTGCCCGGATCTGGATGAGGATTCGAGCTATCGCTTTAGCAATTAAAACGTTTAAATACTACATCGGGAACATAAACCCGATGACCCAAAAGGGGCGTGTTCCCAACAAAATGTGAAAATTTAATTATCTTAGGATCTACTCCAGGAACTTTACTCAAACTTTGGCAGTTTCTTCGTAGCAATGTCTAGTGACGAATAGAGGTCTAAAACATGTCGGTTTCGAGTCGGAAACCGAAACCCGACGGCCTTGAAGTGGCCTAACCCCACTAAAAAGGTGAAATTAAGATTAAAAGTAAAATATTTTAAGAACCCCTCCAGGAATTTCGCTGAAACTTTCGCCGTTTCTTCGTAGGGATGTCCGTTATTGGACACCGCTCTGAAACCCAACATTATCGGTTCGGAATCACAAACCCGATGGCCTGGTAGCGGCCTGACCCTAGCAAGAATGTGAATACATGCTTAGAATCAAAATATTTCAGGATTCCCTTCAGGAATCTCGGTGAAACTCCCGCAGTTTCTTCGTAGGTATGTCTGCTTTTGGATAGCATTGCAAAATTCAACTTTATTATATTGGAATCACAAACCCGACGGCCCAATAGGGATCCGCCCTTACCCGAACTTCCTACGCTAATAATTCTATATTTATTCCCGGAAATTTAACGATTTTTCTTGTAGGTATAGAGGCCCTTTAGGCCTTTCATTTAAGCTATTAAGCCCGGCAAAGCCGGGGCCCGTTCAAAAGTTTTAGGCGATTTGAATCCGACCCGCACAATCGTTACTCGGTTTACAGTTCAAATTTTATAGGTTATGCCGTTTCTGCAAAGCTGCTTCGGTCTTGTTTTTACACGTCTTTTAGCAGGGGCAAGGAAAATATTAATTTCCCCAGCGTTGATAGGATACATTACCAACGAAAACATTTAATTTCCAAGATTATCGAAGTCGCTAAATGCGACATCGAGTCTATCGGATCTTGGCCCGACCGACCATTTTTGTGAGGACCGTTGACCCGGTCCTGGAAAATCAATACGCAAGGTTAAGCCCAACCGCCGTGTGAAATTAAGTGGAGAAAGGCTGGCAGAATACAAAGTTATTACGGATTCAAGGCTCCCCCCATCCCTAATCGAATTGGACCCTAAAATTTAGGTGAAACTTTGGAACCGAACAATTTCAGAAAGACTAAGAAAGATAAATCGAGTAGGATTAAGCTAGAAAATTTGCTACGGTTGTCTTAACAACCGGGGCCTCCGTTTACTGCCTCGCTTCGTCGAGTAGAAACCGGTCGAAATAATGTCTAAATTTTAGTACTAAAAATAGTTCATGTTCGAACGTTTGGACAAACTAAAATAACGTAGGTTTACGCCCCTTAAAGTAGTGCCGACGGCCTACGGGGCCTCGCCACTAATATTGCTCGTTTCAATTAAAATCATAGGTACAACCCGTATAGCATATGCGACAAAATTTGTATCGGGAAAAGCTCGAGAATTCAGTCCCGACTTTAGTCTACCGGGGCCCACAAATTGTTCGAAAGGCAAGCCCGCCTAATCGTTCCTTTTTCTGTTGTTATAACTCAATTTGGTGTATTTGCAACGTCTGTTCTGTTAGTGACCCGGATCGAAGATTTATGACAATTAGGGCCGCGATCCTATTGCGTTCATGGAGTGATTTAATAGGAAACGAGCATCACAATTATGTAGCATATTTGGACATTTCATAACAAGCTTTACATGGTCACTCTAAGTAAGTACGTATGTATGCGAGTAGGAAAGAAAACGTTGTACCGCACCACGGTCGCACCATAGAATTCAGGAGTCGTACCGAGGAACAAATCATAACCTTGTCATGATATCATTAAGCATTGTTGTATTCATTATTGTATCACGTTGTCGTAGGTTAACCTCATCGCTACTAACTGTAAGTAGAAATAACTGATTATCATGTACCATAGTTGTGTGATTAGCACGAGCAAGATGAAGTCTCGCAAACGTCCCGTAGCACGCTCATCCCCGTATCCCCGCCTCGTTCCGCCTTTCGCTTACCTGAGCCTATTGTTGTATCGGAGTACCCAATCCTGTTAGTGAATGTAGTACCGAGCCACTAGTTATTTCGACGGCCCTTTATGATGTCGATAACTATTCGTTGCACCCATTAGTACTAAATTCCAATTTGACCCACTACTGTTTTTCATGAGTAAGGTAAGCGCAGCTGTCATGAGATAAGGCTTCACAGTATATGCCGTGTTTTGACTCAGCTGTGTGAGTTCAGTGAAAAAGGCGATGACTCCGTAACCCTCCCCCATCGAAGCTCTGCTCAGTATGTATTAGCGTGCCATAATTGTGACATTACGTTTATTGTATTCGCCCGTACAGTATGTATCTGTCAGGATACCCATGTTTTGTGCCACTCATCAATAAAAGCTCGCTGAAAACCCAAAGTGTTCAAGTGTTTTGTTGACCCGTAGTAGCGATAGGCACAAAAAGGGGTTTGAAATCCGTCACCCCGATCGACGACCCACGTTCAGGTTTGACACGCGCATCGAAGAAGCAAACCTGAGCGTGACTCGCCGATTACAATTCGTCTGTTAATAATTGTTGTTGTACACTTACGACTGGTGCGACTCATTAGGAAAGAATTTTAAAACTCACGCTGAACACCCAAACTAGGAAAATTAGATGCACGCGGATCCGACGTTAAACGTCTAGGGATTTGTCGGACTCTAGTGGGGGCCACTGGCTAAAACAAAACTAAATAAATTGCCCATTTTAGAAAGTGCAAAAGAATTTTATACTTCCCGGGTTTGGACGTGGATAGGGAATAGTGGTACGGTCTCTTTGGCCTGTGAGCAGGTGACGGAGCCGACCTCCCTGGCGACCTCAAAGGTAGTACCTCGTAGACTACGTGCGCAACCCGTCCGGCAGGATCAGAACACAACCTGTGAAGCGCTCCTGCGGCTTGCTAAGCTCCGTCATTTCTTGGGCCTGACTCGCGTGGGAAAAGACATTAGCATTGAAACCCATCAGGTCCGCCCTTGAAGTCACGATAGTCGGGGTCGTATGGGCATTACGTTAGGGAAGTGCGTAATGCAGCAGCGTCACGTCGATTGTTGTTACACTGGTTTTCTATTCGTTGTAAATTTTCCAGAGGTCCGAACTGACGCCACCAGCTTGAATCGGTGCTTCAAAAACTAAAACATTTTAAAATTCAGGGTTTTTAAACAAAAAACGTTAAAATTTTAGTAAACAGTCTCAAAAACCTACAAAAATATCTCTGTTTCTTTGGTGAAAAGCAACTTGACTAATAGATTTTTTAATTTCAAAAAGAGATGTTTGTGAAAAGATTTTCAAATTCCTTTTTCAATTTCTTTTCAAAAGCGACGAAGTGAGCGGCAACTGGTCAGAAAATTTATATACTAACTACGACATATGAAAATAGAAATAATACATCGAAAAATAGAGACTATAATGCCGAATCCGCTCATGGAGATCTACAACTTTGATGACCATCGCTTTTTCTGTGCGACCACTCCCTGGGCTTTGTGGTCATGAATATGATTCGTCGACCCTTTGAGAGAAATAATGATTTTTCAAATTTCAGCATTTTATTACGTGTTTTCCCTTAGCGTGAGTGCTATTAGGTTATAAAGCACGCTGGATACGATAGTTTTACTAACTAAAGTCTACCCTGACCATATTGTACATTGTCATGGGGTTTCAAGGGTTTTACCATCGACGAGTCCGATTTCCAAAATGTTCATTTTTCAAGGTTTTATCGTGGAATAAGCATAAAACACAGCCTGTTACAGGCGTTTACACACAACGATAACTTAAAAATGAAGCCACGCTCGCTCCGTTTTACCCTCGCTTCCAAGTTGCTAGTTATTATAGTTAATACTGGCCTTCCCGCAGGGGGCTTTTCCTAAAAACAGCCCGCCCCTCACCACTGGCCCAAAGCCTCTGTTCAACTATTTCCAAAGTTTATCAATGGCTGTAGAGTCATGTTTTCTCTATGCAAAATGTTTTTCAAACATTATCATCATTTCAAATGCTAAAACGTCGTTTCATAGCGTGAAACCACTTGTAGGACAGTTAAAACTGCCGGAAAATATGGAAGTGTGTTGCATATAGTGCAAAAGTTTGTCCCGCTATCCCACTTTTAAATTTCCTCCGAGAATGAAAACGGGCCTACGGAGTTACCACATTTTCAGAAGGCTGTAAACAGTCCACTAGTATAGATATAACAACATGTTTATACAAATATTCACACTGAGCATTTAATTACTTTGATATGAGTCGTAGCTTATATTAGCGCTAAAGTGTTGAATTTAGAGAGATTTACACAGCTATATTGACAATCAACCTAAAAAGAGTCGAATATCAGCCGTGTTGCTTTAATCGTTCACGAGATGTACAGCCGATTACGCATTTAGGCACTCACGGTGTGCCAGAGGATCAAATGCTCTTCAACATGATAAACACCCATATATATTACTAAAGCGGTTGCTGCCATTATTGCGGTTTAAGTTTGTACTAGTTTAAGTTAATACTTTGGGGTCTAAATGCAGCAGGATTTGTTGGTTTTCTTTGACACATCGTAAATGTGAAGTGAGACATCATGCTATGCCGTTCTATATACCTACATAAGCCTACCCTAAGTCTACCGCCCCCGAACACCACGCACTGAGCCGTTCTTTTTTAACGACATGACTTCACGCACCAATTATCGCCGTCGTCCAGATAATGGAGTTATAAAAATCAATAAAAAACAAAATTATAACTTCAACCTAACAAACGAGAGCACAAAGCAAAAAAATTCATCGAACAAAAACTATTGTTGACTCTGCAACACAACACAAAACGACCTGTTGCATGGTGCACGTACATACAGTGGTGGATTTATAGAGTTATAGATTTCTCATCATACATAGGTGTTGCGAACAACTATTCGGTATTCGGCCGAATATTCGGTATTCGGTGAAATTAGGTATTCGGTCGTTCCCTACTAATAACACTCATATAGATGACGCGGTTTGCGGAGATATTGCCTTTTTCGTGTATTTTTGGTCTCATGGGTCCATCTAAAACCTATCTTGCCACAGATCCTGCATCGTAAAAGAGACATTGTAGCAAAATTGTAGCCTTTTTTAAGATTTCTTTGCAATCATTGCTAGTTTAGTATATCTTTATTCATCCATTTCTATATTCAAATGATGTTTTTGCTCAAAATCATGAGCATTCCACTGACTATACGGAAGAGGCAAGCTTCGTTTTTTTCATTTATTTCATTTTTCACGTTTTTCATTTGTTTGTTTTTCATTTTACATATCTAGGTGATGGTTTTTTTGCTTCGCGCTGACTACAACACCTACTCATATTGATTTTCGATTTCATAATAAAAATGTATTATATAGTTTGTAAATAAACCTATTTTGTGAGGTTGTACTGACATCGGTTTAATTTGTGCTATTCATTTGTAATATGAATACAATTATAAATACACCACTGGCTTTAAACGGTTTTTACCCTCAAGTATAGTATTTCGGTAGAATTATTCCATGTGCTCAAAATTAAAAACTTGCTTTGTATACCAGAGCTGCTTAAAATTTACAAAAGTTTTGTAATATTTCACAAAAGATTTTTGGAAATTTACGCAATTTTTGGTAAAAACTACGAGCGGCTTTTATAATTTATGAAAACTTTTTTAAATTTAATAAAAGATTTTTAGAGGATTTAGAAGTGTGCTTTAATTCACAAAAGCTTTGTAAATTTACGAAAGCGCTTTTAAAGTTTAGAAATGTGTGAAAGCGTATTAATAATTTAGGAAAACTTAAAATTTTCGAAAAGGTTTAGATTAAGCGAGGCTTTGAAAACTTACGAAACCCTTTTATAATTTACTGTAGCTATTATATAATTTGTTAAAGGTTTTTTGATTCACGAAATCTTTTTAGAATTTTATAGAGTTTTATAGAATTATAATTTTATAGAGTTTTATAGAATTTACGACATCTTTTTAAAATTTAGGAGCATTTTTATAAACTTTGAAAGTTTAAGAAAATATTTTGTTTTTCACGAAAGATTTTTTAAATTTGCTAAAAGTTTTATAAAATTTGCGAAAAGTCTATAAAATTTATGAAAGCTTCTTAAAATTTACGAACATTTTTTAATAAAATTTATGAAAACTTTTTTTTAACTAATTACGAAAAGGGTGTGTTTTTTGCTTAGATTATAAATAATTATTTCTTAAAAACGAATTTGGCACCACGCTGGGAACATTACTATTATGTCTGTCTAAAAACAATATATGCCGGTGAGATGAGTTGATATCAAAAGTGGTGTTGAGAATTATTGTTTTGTAACTAGCATTTTTCGGCTGAAATTTATCATGTCTACAGCTACCATGACCAGTAACCATGATCTTATACGTGTCTAAGCCCGGAGTGGAAGGTGGGTCATGGGTTGCTTTTTCTGTGGGTCACACATGGTGCATTGCGGATCAGATTATTATGGGTCTGAAGTAAATTGGCACGTTCTTCTGCATCTCGTTCACTTCATGTACTACAGCATAACCTTACAATTTACTTTCCATTTTACCTCATTCAATAAATTTAGCATGTCTTAACTGTAGGGATGTACCGGGCTTAGCCCCGGGCTCGGCGCAACAAATTTAGCTCCGTGCCGGGGCAAGGTCGAAGCCCGGCAAAATTTAGGTGCCGTGGCCAACGCTACTGTTTCAGAAAAATATTTTTTAATTAGTAGAACAGATAAAAAAATCTGGTACCAAATTAGTAGAACAGATAAACAATCTGGAGTTTTAGCTGAAGATATAATGCTTTCTACTAAATAGGACAGTGCAAATTCCACATAACTTTCCTGAACTGTGAACTTTAGCTATTAAATTGTTTTAATGCATGATACAATACGGCAAATTGTTCAATCTATTTTTACATGATAATATTAAAGAATAGTAATTAAACAGTGATTTGGTTGTTGGTATATTTGCATATATGCCGACGATGCATACACGCCACGAGGAAGTAACCCCGGCTGCCGGAGAAATTTTTGTGGAGGGTGGACGGTATGGTAGTGAGGACCTTTATTTGGAAGCCGGCGTCAAATTTTCGCCTATGAGTGTACCTCACTCCGCGGAATGGGGGTCCGGATTCCCATGGGGAGATTGTACTCACTCCCACCCCCCGTCGGCATGTATGTATATGTGGTATATATACGCTCTATATGCGCTTGAAAATCGAACACATAGTACTTTTAGACTAGCCCAGGCCCCGGTAGGCTAGCCCCGGCTTCGGTAGAATTCTTGCGCTGGTACAACACTGCTTAATTGCATCATGCTCTTTGTGACGCTTTTTCTTAGAATAGAAGCAGTTTTTGCAATTGTAGGACTAATTACTTGATTCCCTTTATTTTTTGGACCTTAATTAGTTGTTTTATCAATAAATGCATTCACTTATGTTTTAATTTTATTTGTTTATATAACTAAACAAGGCTGTGAGCTTATTGTTTCATTCCATTTTAGCTCCGTTAAAACAGTAGTAATATAACAAAACAGCACATGCTGCGTTTAAGTTGCCGATTATACAACGTTGGGTCACATTACTATGACAGTGTTTTCTATATAGCCAAAATGTAGAATGCAATTTTATGCTTTATTTTTAAGTGCAGAATCTTAGGAAGTTTTGTAATCACGCTGCATTTAAGTCTCGGACGAAAGTCAAATAGAAAACAGATTTAACCGTCAGCGATACAGTAATCATATGGCAAATTTGGTGCAAGCTTTATGGAATTATAAAGTAGCTAAAAGTATATATAATGCCAAAGTCAAGCTGAGGGGTGTAAACTATATACAGGCTGTGTTATCTTTGATGTAATAACCGCCGTTATCCTAAGCTAAAGCCCTTATATGAGGCCTAAGGCAAAGTTTTGGGGCTGCGGTCTCCGGAACCCCAAGGTGTTTTTAAGAATATAACGCTACGTATATACACCGCTCAACTTTACTTGGCCATTGATATAATGGTTAGCATGCCCATTCGTTGAAAATTGTACAGAGGTGCATAAGCCAGTGTCAGGTCTGCCGATTCGAAACCAGGAGAAACCCTGTTTCTGCGAGGAGGTACAAATGGGATCGCCCATTATCGATTGGGGCGGCTTCAAAATCTAAAAAATTTTCTAAGTATTTTAAAGAACATCGTTAAAATAGTTTAATAAATCGTATCATTATCGGTGGAAAGAGAACTCCATTGCGGTTAAAGTAAATTGTTAAAGATTATTGTGCAATTTTATTGAATTTTTCTTCAAAATTGTATTTTAAAGACATGTCAATTTTTGTATCCTGTGGGTGAGTTTTCTGGTTTGTCAAAAAAATTTGCCAGAGCCAATGAAACAAAAAAGTTCAAAATTTTGGTAAGTAGCACGAACTGGAAGGCGTCCGTTTTGTCAGAAGACAACTAAAGATAACAGAACCCACCCTACGAATTTACAAGTGTGGTGCCAAAAACTGGGGGAGGTCCGAGCTACCCCCCAGAAACTGGAGGGGTTCGGGGCATCTCGACCCCCATAAACTGGGAGGTCAGGCCGAAAACGCCCGCGACATCAAACACGGGCTAACATAAGAGCGCAGTGAAGTGTCATACTCTTCCCTAATGCACTCTTGGTAAGACTAATTGATATGCAATATGGCATGGATATATAATTCTTGTTGCTGATCAGTCGTAAAATCATGGCTTATTTCGAGGGTTCAATAGATCGCATATTAGAATTTAAGAATTTGCAAAGTGGCCAAGAATTTTTTACAACAGAGAGCTACTCGACAATTTTGTTACGAGACAATAATATAAATCAAACTGGAACATTTTGGCGGCCTTCAAATCGGCACATTCGTTTCGAGCGAGCACTAATATTGATGGTCCAAATGGGTCAGCATATATATATTTTCCCGTTGGTCGTCGGTGGGTTCTGGTCCCTATTGGTCAGTGTGGATTGTCGATCACTCCTAGGTGCATCTCCATTGCTGACCATAGTTATCTAAGGTCCGCCGGCTTACGGGATCATTGTTCCGACGGGGGTATTGCATCGGCAGTTAATATTTTGCAAATATATAATTTTCGGAAGCTATAAAAACAGCTTGGTAACGAAATTTTTTGTGTATATGAGAAATATAAAGTATAATTTCTTTGTACCATAGTTGCTAAATTTTTCGGGGATGATTACGTAATGTGGCTTAGGCGTGGCCGAGTGGTTAGAGCGCCTGCTTCATAATCGTGAAGTCGGGAGTTCGAATCCAGTGGTCGCGCTAATCTCCTTGGGCAAGGGACTCAGCCACAATTGCTTCGCAGTACCTATGCGTTAAACAGGTACTAGACTTTGGTCTAGGCGGATAAGATGATGGGTGGTGTAATGGGCAATCATCACGGTCAGCCTCCACACAATGCTTCGGCATAACAACCAGGATTGTCACCTAGTGCCAATTGCATCTTTATCCTTTTTAGGCGTTCCGACCCTTTACCCCGTAACCCTATATTTAGCCTCTAAACATCACTATTTGACGATATGCACTGTTCTCTTACATACCTAATCTAACACCAACTTTCAATGCAAAGAGGTTTGTGGAAGATTTAAATATCGAATGTTATGTTTTTAATAAGTTTATTTATGGTTACTCTCTGATACTGACGACAAAATAATGCTAAACAGTTTCGGCATTTTTAAATGTCTTTTTAATAATTGCTTGTTTAATCCAGCCTAAATTGATAATAGAAATGTCTTCCGTTATTGATGATTTGTTAACGCTTTGTCGACGTTATTGATCAAGCTAATGTGTTTACTGATACTGTAAATCTGTATTTGTCGTTGATAATGGATGCCATAATTTACGCTCCACGCATAAATTTCAGTCTATTATCTGCATTCATTCGAGTTTAGTTTACAAATATTTGTCTAAATTATCACCCAAGAATAGTGCAGTTCATAAATCAATACGTCAATTTTTCTTGCCTCAATAGCTGATGTGCTTTCTGATTCTTTTGTCTTAATTGAAACGGAGCTAGCAGCAAAACTTGTTAAAATTTTTTTGTCCGTCTATGGAGTTCCTAGTCATCACCGGGACCGGATGGAAGAATCATCTCAAATTTTTTATTTGATCTTAAATTTAGTCTATTTGTGCCCTTTCATTAGACGCTGAATCTGCGGACCAGGTCTTCCGGGTGAAAATGGTGCCCCAAAAAGGCCAATGGTCTGATTTTTTGAAATTTGGTCATTCGTGTATCTAATTTCGCTGTGTATATCTTGAGACAGAGCCTTCGCAGCGAAAAAGCTGTTGTGCATTGTTTGTCAGATCTGCCGTTTTCGAGATATGAGGCAAGGTTTAAAAAATAACCCAAAAAAATTGCTTATTAGGGGTGAACTATGGGGCTGTAGGATTATTTAGCTGGTTAATCCAGTTGATTTCATTCTTTTAACTCTATATTGGTAAATTTTTTATTAATTTATGATATTAATTATTAATATAATATATAATATATATTGGTTATATTATAATAATAATAATAATTATATTAATTAATATAATAATCAATTAATATATTGGTCATTTTTAACCACTATATTTGGTAAATTATAGCACAGAAATAGGCAAATTTCGCCACATTTTCAAATTTAGATGTTATAGATCAATTGAACGTGTCTGTAGGTTTTCGGGGTTGCTTAATACGATAAAAACTATTGTATTTGCGTGGTATACATGAAATAAGGCAATTCTCAACGGTCCTACTGCGTAAAAATCAGTTTATAAATAATAAACTTTCTTAAAATTTGTGATCTATGAATTTCAAAAGTTCTTATCCTTTTGGTCATTGGAAAAAGAAATAAAGAATTGTTCGGTGATGATGTATGACTAAAATGGGAATAGCATTGAAATGTTGGCGGTGTATAATTGCGATT